>JAQQSO010002973.1:0-13947 GCA_028658305.1 Pachyuromys duprasi
AAAAAAAATTAGCTCAGTGCTATGTGTACAACAAGGCTTATGACATGATTTCATTGAAACACTTTACAAAGTATGTTAATGACCTTTTCCGTGAAGCTGAGTTTTACTCACTTAGAAACAATGTTCAAGGTAAAGGTCTAGTGGGGAAAAGTCTGAGATAAACATAACAGAAACTTGATTTTTGACAAAGAAGCCATAACCATTCAATGGAAAAAAAGACAGCATCTTCAACAAATGGTGCTGGCCCAACTGGATGTGAATATGCAGAAAAATGAAAATAGATCCATATTTATCACCCTGCACAAAACTAAAGTCCAAGTGGATCAAAGACCTCAACATAAAACCAGACACACTAAATTGGTTAGAAGAAAAAGTAGGGAAGAACCTAGAACTCATTGGCACAGGAGACTTCTTCCTGAACAGAATACCAACAGCACAGGCTCTAAGAGCAATAATAAATAAATAGGACCTCATGAAACTGAAATGAGAACAAAATGACAGCCTACAGACTGGGGAAGGATCTTCACCAACCCTATATCTGACAGAGGGCTAATATCCAGTACATATAAAGAACTCAAGAAGTTAAACAACAACAAATCAAGTAATCCAATTAAAAAATGGGGTATGGCGCTAAACAGAGAACTCTCTGTAGAGGATTGTAGAATGGCAGAAAAACACTTAAAGAAATGCTCAACTTCCTTAGCCATCAGGGAGATGCAAATCAAAACGACCCTGAAATTTCACCGTGCACCCACCAGAATGGCTAAGATCAAAAACTCAAGTGACAACACGTGCTGGAGAGGATGTGGAGAAAGGGGAACCTTCCTCCATTGTTGGTGGGAATGTAAACTTGTACAACCACCCTAGAAATCAATTTGGTGCTTTCTTAGACAATTAGGAATAGTGATTTCTCAAGACCCAGCCATACCACTCTTAGGCATATATCCAAAAGATGTTCAAGTACACAACAAGGACATTTGCTCAACTATGTTCATAGCTGCTTTATTCGTAATGGCCAGAACATGGAAAGAACCCAGATGTCCCTCAGTTGAGGAATGGATACAGAAATTATGGTACTTTTACACAATGGAATACTACTCAGCAAGTAAAAAGGAGGAAATCATGAAATTTGCAGGCAAATGGTGGGACCTGGAAACAATCATCCTGAGTGAGGTATCCCAAAAGCAGAAAGAAACACATTGTATATACTCACTTATATAGACCTATAAGATAGGATAACCATACTGAAATTTGTACACCTAAAGAAGATAAACAAGAAAGAGGATCTGGGGTAAGAGGATCATTCCTCACTTAGATAGACAAATGGGATGGACATTGAATATAGGAGAAAACAAGCAACAGTACAGGAGCCTACCACAGAGGGCCTCTGAAAGACTCTACCTAGCAATGTATGAAAGCAGATATTAAGACTCACAACCAAATTTTTGGCAGAGTGCAGGGAATCATATGAAAAAAAGGGGGAGTTAATAATACTTAGAGAAGACAAGAGCTCCACAAAGACCAAATAGATCAGGGCACAGGGGTGTTTTATGAGACTGTTTCTCCAACCAAGGACCACGTATGGATATAACCTAGAACCCCTGCTCGGATATAGCCCATGGTAGCTCAGTATCCAACGGGGCACCCTTGTAAGGGGAACAGGGACTATTTCTGTCATGAACTCAATGGCTGGCTCTTTGACTCTCCCTCTTCCCCCCTGAGGGAGGAACAACCTTGCTAGACCCCAGAAGAGGAGATTGCAGCCAAGTCCTGAAGAGATCTGATAAGCTAGGGTCAGATGGAAGGGGAGGAGGTCCTCCCCTATCAGTGGACTTGGAGGGGGGCAGGGAGGAGATGAGGGAGGGATGCGGAGAGTGGGAGGGAATGAGGGAGGGGGCTATGGCTGGGATACAAAGTAAATAACCTGTGATTAATATAAAAATAAATAAATTAAGAAAAATCTGAGAGAGTTAGGAACGGTCCGGCCCTGCAGACAGAACAGATCACCAATCTATTAAATACATCCATTCCTACCCCTCTGTGAAGAAAACAGGTTATATATCTCCTCTTTTTTAAAAACAACCCTGCTTTCTAACTTTCCTCATTTCACTAGTACTTATCTGTGAGCACAAGGACCTCATGCCCTCTTCAAATTCATGTTGGCAAAGTGTAGATCATACATGCATTTCCTGTCCAGATTCATGGCAAAGAGTCTTTTAGACTCAAGAATAGAGTTTTGCCAAGGACAGATAATGGTAGACCCTCTTCAAGTGAAGAAAACAAATGACAAATACATCCATTTTATGCATATTATTCACCAAAACTACACTGCTCAGAAAGTGATAAATTGTCTTGAAAAATGTTAACTGCATGTCTACATTGTACTCCATGCCAGGCTCTTTGAGCATGCAGTATTATGATGTCAAATGATGGGAAACTATATTGTGAATCTCTACGACATTTTTGATAAATTCTTCCTTCTTGTGTCACTGTTCTGGCTTTTCCTCTGCTGAACACAGGTGTTGTTCTTGTTTACATTTCTAAACTCTGTCGCAGATCTTTCTCCTTCCTTCCATACTGCATTCTGGTCATTTTTCTTTTTTCCTGAAATTTTTGCATCTGTCTTTTCCACTTCTCTCTATTTTATTTCTAATGTTTCATATGTATATATATATATATGTGGCATATATCATATACTGCATATATACCATTATGCAATGTATCATATATATATATAATATTTATCACCATAAATTTCTGTGAAACTCAGAATAAGAAGAATATTTAACTCAGAAGTCTGTTTGGAAGTCTCTGAAGTTCTTCCTAATTTAATCAGACCATGTCCTAGTTTTCTTTCAAATGTGTTGTTATATACTCTATACATTGTGCGATTTTATTTTATTTTTTTAATAATAGGGTAACTGGTGAACATTCAGTTTCTAAAATTGTAATTTTATGTTTGCTTTACAAGGATTTGTGTATCATTTTTAGTCTTCTCCATAGTTTGATATTCCATGAGTGTACTGACGCATCCGGAGAAGACCTACAAAGACCTCACCTTCACCAACTAAATATTTATTTAGACCTAGTTATACAAGTAATTCACTCTCTAAGGACATATGGGGACATGAATAGGCTAGGAAGGTAAAAAGTCATAATTTAGCAAACTGAGAGAATAATAAGCAATTGGTTGAAAATTTCACTGTTTTGAGGTTATTGTTATATCAACCTTGTGTGATAGAATCTATTAGATCACTTCAAGGATGATACAAAAATCAGCTCAGAGATACAGGACATAAGGGCATTCTTAGGTCTACATTCAATCCGTTCTTGCTAACTTATCAAGTAGGAGCCTGAATGTACTGTGGGACCACTGCACATTGCGTTGTGGTTAGGGTAACCAGACATTAATATTACATGTGCATACACTGAGCCAGGCAAAAACATTTTCAAGTTGTGTATTTTAATTACTTTCACTTTATCTGAGGGTATTTCCCTACTGAGAAAGCATGATTATTATACCTCTTTTAACAGTAGCTGAAAGAGAAGCCTGCCAAGATTATTTAACAGTAGGCCCTCAATTATGGCTCAACTCGGTTTTAAAAGGATGGGCACTTCCTTCCCACTCTCTGTCCCTCTTTCTCTAGGTCAGGGTAGCTCGGTTACTTAGCTTAAATAAGTATGACCAAACTTGCTTTGCTATAGTCATGACTTCAAATTAAGCATTAAGACCTTATTTTTATTTTGCCATTTTCTCGCTTGTAAAGAAGATTCAAAACAGTATGTGTGATGCATTTCTGGAAGCTGTATTTTCAACTTTTCACTCGTCCAGTGAAATCTAGCAAGTGTTGCAGTGTGTGTGTGTGTGTGTGTGTGTGTGTGTGTGTGTGTGTGTGTTGGTTTCACTGTAGGATCTCAAGAGAAGTGGACTGCGTTACCTCTTCCAGTGTCTCAACACTTCACACATCAATACATCAATACCTGTGTGCATCAGTGTCCAGGGCAGAGGTGTAATTCTGATTAAGCACTAGAGTTGTCCCTGAATGTATGACACTGAGCAAGTGACTAAAGCTCTCCAAGCTTTGTTCTTATATCTAAAATAAAAACATGTTGATTTGTTGTTACGCTATCAAACTTCTAGGTCTAACCTCAGTTGTACAAAGTTTAGTTTAACTCAAGCCTTTCCATTCCTACCACTTTCCCAGAAGGAAGACTGAATAGATTATTTTAAGAGCTGTTATTTAAAATTATAGCCATAGTGGGAAATAGGCACTTATAATTCTGAGGTTAACTTTGTAGATTTAGAAAGGAAGTATATTGATGGTTTGTCTCCCATGGTGGAGACAGCTTTGTTTTATAAAAGAGTGGCTATGTGTTTAGGAAAGAGATAATCTTTATTTTTATTTTGAGAACTTTATTTATGACATTTACATCTCTATCACTTCTCTTCAAACTCCTCCCATGGTCTTCTTGTCCATGCCAAATTCATTATTTTTTAGTCGTTACTGTTATACCTAGGTGTATGTTTGTGCATGTATGTGTGTGTGTATATATGTATCTGTCTGGTGTATGTGTTTGTAACCTGTAGCCTGTGGAGCCCATTTACCAATCCTCCTATGTATATGTATTTGGGACTGATCACATGGGGTTGAATAACCTGTGTAGGAGCTCACTTCTGAGGGAAACTGATTTTCTCTCTCTCCCAACAGATATTTTTTAACTGAATATGTACAAAAATCTTATCTAAAACTTGGAATCCATAAAGGAATGAGTGATGCTATATTTTTAGGTAAAAAAAAAATAACCTTGTTAAAGCTCTAAAGAGAGATATTAAAATGATGCAGCTAATAGTAAATATGCATTAAAAGCTTAATGTCTTATTTTATCTGTATTTCCAGCTATTCCAAAGGGTAAGGTTGGAATGAAAGGCCCCAGTTAAATGCCTGCCTGTGCTAAAATATATGAGTTCAAGGCCAGCCTTTTAAAAATAGTAAGACCCTGTCTAAAAATAGAAGTTCAGCCTTGCACTTTGCCTCATATATAACAACTACATGGTAGAAGATGAAAACAGATTCTTACATAGTTGTCCTCTGATCACCCTATGTACATTGTAATGAAGGTACACACACAAATACAACATACACACACACACACACAAACACACGCACATGGATGTGCACACACATGCACGAATATGCACACACATTTGAAAAAATAAATAAAAATAAATAAAATGAGTTATACAAATAACTCACAGCACAGCATTCACCTACATTTAAAGAGTTTTAATTCCTAGCAAGAAAAAAAATTCATAAATTTATCTTATATAAACATTTCTCTTTGAAATTAAAAGCCTAATTATAATATCAAACTAACATGTAAGCAATGTTTTAGCACAAATTTACCTTGGACTTGCTATTAAGAAGCTTTCTGTAGATACTGCAGATATTGTTCATAATTTTATCCTTTTGTTTAAAAAATGTCTTTTTTTTTCTTGGCTAACCTTAAGCAAAGTAATATCTACTTTATAGTCCTTGACTCTATTATATAGGAAATAGCAATTTAAAAGCTAGATAAGAACAGCATTTGAAACTAAGAGGGCTTGATAACTACAAGTACCATTTAAAGCAGGATCTGGACACAAAACAGTCATTAACATAAAGAAGAATAAGAAGGAAAAATAATAATAAAAAGATAAATAATAAACAAGAAAACAATAATAAAATGACCTTCATTACAATAAAAAATAATGAAACTTTTAAGTGAAATATTTTAGTTAAAAAATTTTTTGAAACATAAAAATGATTAGTAAGTATTAAGCTATGAGTAGTTAGTTTATTCTAGAACAGAGAACTAGAACTAAAGAAACTATGTATACCAAGACTGAATAAATAATAGAGAGAGATAGGTGATAGATAGAAGATAGATAGATAGATTCATAGATAGATAGATAGATAGATAGATAGAAGATAGATGATAGCTAGCTAGTTATTATACAGATGGAACAATGGAGCAGCACAAAATATGATGTACCTACTTGTGGTAATGCCATTGAAAGCAGCCACCTACGCTGCCAGACTGCGAAAGATAAAGTATGAAGAGGCTTATGCAATAATTACGACACTAATGCTGAGCTAATATTTCTTCTTCAAGTAGGAACAATGCTTGTATGCTTTGGGTCCTAAGAATACAGAAAGTCTGGAGATTACTTGCTGCCAGAAAGTAAAGTACATTAAAAACAAAATAAAAACAACATACGCTCAAGCACGCGCGCGCGCACACACACACACACACACACACACACAAAATCCTAAAATGTTGAGATACATCAAAATGACACTGGCGTCAACAAAAGGTAGGCAAAAGTAGAATTTGAGCAATAAATAATAATGCATTAGGCAATAATGTAAGGTAGGAATAAATACTTATAACTCCACAGTGATATAAATAAATGATTAAACAAATAAGTGCAGATGAATAGCAAATCCCCTAGCAAGAGAACTCCTAATAATTCATGAACTCATTCTTCAAGGTTATAAAGAGAAGTAACTTAACTGACTGCCAGTACAAGACTGTGCATTCTGATTCCTTCCTAAAGGTCATTACTACATGGAGATTGGGTGGACATACATGTATGTATGCATACATGTACACATGTGTATTTGTATGCACAGAGGGGACAACCTTGCAGATAAAAACTGGAAAGTCTTGTCAAACATAAACTTCACTAGGTGGTAGTTTATTAAAAAATAATAAAAAAATAAACTCCACATGGCAGTCTTGCCTTCTAAATTCAGCACGGACCAAACGCACAGTCCTATTAGCAATGTGAATAATTATTTACGAGTCAGCCATTAAAAATCTTGCCTACTAGACCCTGGCCAGTTTGTCTGTATAGATCCTATATCACACAGGACAAGTTTCTCTGTGTTTTCGGTTTCATTTTTACTTATTGAGGTTGCTAGCAAATTCTCACAAAGTGAGAATTCAATTTTTATGGAACTCTTGCACTGGCAAGCCTTTGCTGAATCTGTCAAGAAGGGTGATGAGCCTCTGTCATCATGCAGACCTCCATCTACCCGAGTCAGCTTACTTGCGGCTGTGAAAATGGACTGGACAAAGCCATAGGAAAATTGATAGGCATTTCGGCAAGAAGAAAAAGGATTAAAAAAAAAAGATTACATGGTACATACTACTTAAACATTGGCTAGTTCAGAAGTAGGCTAGCTTTAAAATTGTACAGTAGAAAATTAGGCCATATTTACATACATTTCATTTACTTTATGCCTTATGTTGTTACACAGTTCAACACATCTTAAAACTAAATATGAAGAAATTTTCACAAAAAGCAATGTTGAAAAGAATACATTTCCATATTTTAATGGTTTAAATATATTAAGTTCTCACAACATAGTTATTGAGAACTGTTTGAAATGTTGTACCCACTAAATACAGTCCCCAAAGACTTAGAGCCCCTTCATCCCATGTTTACACTTTGTCATAGCTGCTTGTAAAGTCACAAGGAATACAGAGGCTACACTGAAAGCACACACACGCAGTCAGTCCAAAACATCACTGTGGACACAGAAGCATGTGCCTGGACAGTCCTCAAAGCCATTAATTGGAAGTAAATGATGTCCACTCCCAGGTAAGATCCGAACTGAAGTGGAGACTGAGAGTTCTCAGTCTAAGCACTGAGAAAATATCAGCAAATCCTTGTAATTCTGCCATTAAAATATTTTGCTAGGCTTTTTTATTTTTCTAATAATGACTTCTGAAAATCTTTCTTTCTTTTCTTTTCTTTACGTTTCTTTCTTTTCCTTCCTTCTATCTTTCTTCCTTCCTTTCTTTCTTTCTCCTTCCTTCCTTTCTCTCTCTCTCTTTCTTTTTTCTTATTTGTGTCCAAAAGATTTATTACAAAGGACAGTTAGTCAAGAGAGTGAGTGAAGAGATAAGTAATATATAACTTTTTGAATAATATAAAAAAACTACATGCCTAGGAAAACACCTAACTTTATCTGTATTTATACATGTTTATAGAATTTTATGTAATAAAAAATTTTGTTTGTTTTTAAATATTTTTTAATTTAAACTTTTATTAATTTCACTTGATTCACTTTGTATCCCCCCATAAACCCCACCCTCCTCCCCTCCCAATTCCACCTTCCCTCCCCGTTCTCCACACATGCCCCTCCCCAAGTCCTCTGATAGGGGAGCTCTTCCTCTCCTTCCTTCTGATCCTAGTCTATCAGGTATCATCAGGAGTGGCTACATTGTCTTCCTCTGTGGCCTGGTAAGGCTGCTCCCCCATCAGGTTGATGATGTAGGTAAACCTGTTTTTCTTTGTGTATGCGGTGGGTGTGGGGATTTTTTTCTATTTTTTTCTTATGTTGAAAATATATTCTTTTCTCATGCAATATATCCTGATTAGTTTCCCTACCTTCTGCTCATCCAAGTTCCTTTTATCTCTCTTGTTGTCTGAATCCACTCACTTTCGGTTTCTCATTAGAAAAAGCAGGCTTGTAAGAGATAACAACCAAACATGACAAAATGAAACAGAATAAGAGCAAAGACTAACATATCATAGTGGAACATGAAAACCCAATAGGAGGAAAGGAATCCCAAGAGTAGGTAAAAGAGTCAGAAACAGGTATGGGCACTCTACAAATACTAAG
This sequence comes from Pachyuromys duprasi, assembly GCA_028658305.1. Lineage (NCBI taxonomy): Eukaryota > Metazoa > Chordata > Mammalia > Rodentia > Muridae > Pachyuromys > Pachyuromys duprasi. The sequence continues at coordinate 8,676 of JAQQSO010002973.1, forward strand.
CTATTCGCTTCAGTATACATGCACAGGACCTGGTGCAGACCATGTAGACCCTGTGCTTGCTGCACTAGTCTTTGTGAGCTTGGACACACCTTGCTTAGTTGATTCAGAGGGCCTTCTTCTCCAGGTGTCCTTCAGCCCCTTACAATCTTTCTGCTTCTTCCAGGGGATTCCTTAACCTTTGCCTTATATGTTCTTTCAAGGTCAGTAAAGAATTGTGTCGGAATTTTGTGCTGGAATTGTGATGGTTATTGCGTTTACTCTGTAGATTGTTTTCGACAGGATGGCCATTTTTACTGTTAATCCTACCAACCTTAAGCATAAGAGATCTTTTCATTTTCTGATATCTTCTTCAATTTCTTTCTTCAAAGACTTGAAGCTTTTATCATATAAGTGTTTCACTTGTTTGGTTAGAGTTACACTAAGATGTTTTATATTATTTGAGGCTATTGTGAAAGGTGTTATTACTCTGATTTCTTTCACCATTGATTGCCATTTGTATATGGAAGGGCTATTGACTTTTTTAAAGTTAATCTTTTATCCAGCTATTTTCTGAAAGTATTTACCAGATGAAAGGGTTCCTTAGTAGAATTTTTAGGATTGCCTATGTATCCTATCCTATTATCTGCAAATAAAAAAACTTGTACTTTTTCCTTTCCAATTTGTATCCTCTTGTTTTCCTTTAGTTGTCATAATACTCTAGCTAAGACTTCAAGAACTATAGTACTTGAAGAGTGGACAACCTTGTCCTGTCCCAGAACAATGATTTTTTTAAAAAAAGCAGTGATGAATATGGAATACATCTTAACAAAGATAAAATATTTATTTATTTATAGAAGATTCAACCTGCATAGGGAGAATTTCATCCACTGGATGAAAATTAACAGAGAAATCTTGCTCTGGAAAGGCTTGGAGTGTTTTCCTACTCAATCATTTCTATTCAAGCAATCTGTGTTGCTTCTATCCTGAGTTACTGCAAATGTAGCATTTAGTTGCATTTTAGCAGCTGAAGAGAAGTATGAATCTTCAAGATACAACATAGAATCTGTTTATAAACTTTCCACACTGGGCACAGAGGACTCTGGGATAAATGACTGAGGACCTGACTTCAGCTCCATAATACTCGTATAAGGAGCTGTTTGTGATAGTATGTGCCTACAATCCCAGCAGTACAGAGGTAAACACAGGAATATCCATTTCACTGGATGGCCAGCTGGCATAGTCAAACAAATGAACTTCCAGTGCAGTGAGACTGCCCTAAATACTGCCGTGGTAAGCAATAGAAGTAGAATCCCAGCATGAACCTCTGACTCTACATATGTGTGAATGTGCACACACACACATACATGGATACATCACACACACAAGTGCGCGCGCGCACACATAAAACACAGGGGAAGAGCTGATCATCAGGAGTATACAGAGGCAGATGATAAAGATCGCGGGACTAACAGTTCACAGGTGCAGTCTATATCCAAGTTAAGGTTAATCAAATTGATTTAAGGAGATGTGGAAGTGCATTCTAACTAATCCAATACTACTAGTTTATGGCTCAGCCAGTTTGTGCAATGTGAGTCCTCACCCCACCACCACATTTTTTTTTTTTGTATCTGATTCAGGATACAAAATGTGGTGCGCACTGGAATTGGCCCTTGTTTCCTGATTTCCATTCTCTTTGGGAAGATGAAAATTCAAATATTTCTCAGACTGTTTTAGAGCTGTGGTCCTGGATGTAAATTAAATGTCCAGTTAAATTCATCAGCCTGGACTGTGGAAAGCAGTTGGGATGCAAAACCAGGCCTGCTTCCTCCCCACCGCTTCCACATTAGAGAGAACTCTCACATAATCCAAGCTGGCTCGCATATGCCTAGCAATTCTCCTGACTATCTGCTTTGGATAATCATGTTTTTTTGACAGCAGTATTCTTCTGCCTCTCAGTTTATCACTAGGGTAACGGGAATTCCCTAGCAGATTGGTTCTTCTTATTCTGATACAAAACTTAATGAGTTGTCTTTTTCCATTCATATCATGTTGCCTGTTTTTTTTCCACAAAGATTAGACAGTGTTCCAAACTGGGTGGTTGGTCTAGCTGAAGTCATGTGAAATTTGAGTGTAGGTGACCTGAAGACCTTCCCTCCTATCAATCTGGTGTTTCTCTTACCTTCCCATTTCTACCCTTACTTGCTTTTTTCCCCCCATAATTCTGTGACTCTGCTTTATCTGAGTTTAGTTCCAGGCTAACAAGCCAATCTGTATCATAAGTATACGAACATTCAATTGCTGACTGGTAGGAATGGTACTCTGAAGCTGAAACTCGAGCGGTCTTTATATGCAGGCTGATACCCTTCAACAGCAATAAAAGTATATACAGAAGTAGATTTAATTAATTGCTGAGTGGTCCTTTGATCACACACACACACCCCCCCCCACACACACACAGAGCTTTGATTTTAGAAGGCTGTACACTGCTTTGTATAGAATTACTGAAAAGGTGTCACAATCTCTATCCAATGAGCGGTGGTGAGGACAGCTGACTTCCTGTGAGCAAAGAAGCAGCAGCTTGTCCCTCCCCCTCCCCCCCCAGCTGTTCAGCTGCTGGCTGGGAGCCATGCAGGCGTCACAGCTGTTTTAATCATCCTCCCCAGCTCAACAGCCTCTTTCCCAAGCAGTTATATCAGCACTCCTCAGCTCTTCTGGGCAAATGGAGTAGTTCCCAGTCATAGCAAGCATGATTTTCCCCACTGAGACAGAAGGAAGTGTTTTAAGATAGGGAAGTTTTTTTTCAAAACCAATTCATTTTCTTGATCTATGTCCTCATAGCCCCTCTTTGACATATGACAAGAAAAACAACGTTAAGATGAGAGAAGCCATCTGTCCCTAAGGATTTCAGAAGATAATTCCACATACAAGCAATAATGTCAAAACTCAGATGACCGAACAATATGCACCAATAATCACCTTTGTTCTTGGGTAATGCTAAAGAGAGCTAATTTCTAATTTGAAATGTGATAAAATTTGACTTCATGCAGCCAGTCCTGATGAGACCTGAGAGGACAGGGTTAGAGGGAAGGGGAGGAGGACCTCACCTATCAGTGGACTAGGAGAGGGGCATGGGAGAAGATGAGGGATGGTGGGATTGGGAGGGGACAAGGGAGGAAGCTACAGGTGGGATGTAAAGTGAGCAAACTGTAATTAATAAAAATAAATAAATTTAATTTTTTTTACTTCATACTGCTAAATATTTCAAGATTAAAGTTTTTCTTTTTTCATTGGATTTTTCAAGACAGGGTCTCTTTGTGTAACCCTGGCTGTCCTAGAACTTATTCTATAGAACAGGCCAGCTTCAAACTCACAGAGATATCCTCACTTCTGCCTCCCAAGGGATGGGATTAAAGGCGTGTACCACCTCTGCCTGGCTTTCAAAACTAACTCATGTAAAATATTTGGAATTCTCCCAAAGAACTATCAAAATTTTATTTCATATGGAGTACTCCAATAGCTTCCACCGACTGTCCGTGAAATGTATGTTCGGGAATATATTATAACACGACTCCTGGGAAACAAGTGTGTACTGTTTACCTATAAGGCAAGTCTCTGTGGTGACAAATATAGTGTTGTCTAAATGGTACCACTACACACAGTTTATTAAGAAAGCAACTCAAGCAGTGCATACTGTGAACCCAGCACCTTCTGTGTTCAAGGGCATAGGCGCTAGGCTGTTTCCATCTATGGATTTTCTTGGCCACAGATAAACAGCTCAGAAAGCTGTGGAAAAAAAAATAACAGTGTGATAATGCTATTTGTTCATGAGAACACTGCCATGTGTCTTCTTGTTGTTACACACGAGGTTTGCATTTTGATGCAAATTATTTTTTGTACCAAATGTCTAATTAGGTACCTAGCCATTTGGTTCTATTTTTAATTCAATTGCAACATTTTACTTATACAATCAATAATTACTAATGGTAAATAAAATTTTAACCCATGCAAATTTATATAAGTAGTGATTTTACTCGTAAAATTTGCTTCACAATTTCAATGGAAGTGTCTATTTTTAGGATTTTTCTTTCTAAAACACCTTCTCACATATTCTGAGCCAGTCTCTCTCTCATTCGCTATGTGGTTGAGGATGAACTTGAACTTCTGATCCTCCTGCCATCAGCTGTCATGTGAAAGACCAAGGTGAATGCCAATATGCCCTGTTTCCATTTGCATTTTTAATGATCACATTTTACCAAGCAATTATTGAATGTTCATTTTAGTAAATTCTGTCCATTGATTTCTTGACTGGGTCATTTCACAATATTTATCAGAGCTTAATCAACTGCTCATGCTGCCTTTCATTTATCTAGGTTTAAGCTTTGCCATTATGTAAATATTTTTAGGACTGAAAACATTTGCATAATCCACATTGTAAGGCAGGCTGAAATTGACTGAATGCAGTGCTCATGCTGCCTTAAAAATTTGTTTAGAAACGCTTATTCCTATTTGCCTTCATCTGAAATTAACAGATAAAGCTTTAACTCTATGTATAATGTCAGTAAGAACTTTATGAACTACCAAGGACACAAAACAAATTTAAATCTGCCACTCTCAAAATAAATGAAATCCCAAACAGTTTTATTTGGTCATAAATACACACACACACACACATTTCAGAAAGAAAACTCAGTACTTATGATTGTATGGGCACATGGAAGATAAATTATAACAGCATAGAGTGTAATCTATCAAGAAAAGTATTGATAAGGCAGAGCTGTAGATGAAGGAAAGCAACATGGGCCACCTGAGCAAGCGAGACCCACTCAGTGGGAACTATCCATCTATTCACAGAGAGTCTTACCCAAAGCTTCTATAGAGATTTGTACATTGTAAATAATAACCATTTGATCTGGGTTTGAAATATTAAATACAGCAGAAATCAGAAGGAGACCAAAGGAGGAGGATTCAGTTGAAGAGTCTGATGATTTCAGTGTACTTATTTGTCTTATACTTTATTAAGATAACTAATTTATAATGATGATACTCTTCTTTTTTTTAAATATAATTCTTATTTTTTATAATTTATTCACTTTGTATCCCAGCTGCAGCCCAGATGTAGCCCATGGCTTTGTGCTACACCATCAAGAATAGATCCTCCCAGAGAGTCTTCTCAGATATTCTGGAAATCCTCCTGCTGCTCCTAGTCATGAATATCTGGCAGCTTTGAGTGTACAGGTCCAGCTTCTTCACATATTCCAAGAGTTCATAGATGGAAATGTTGGGGTGGGCCAGC
>JAQQSO010002974.1:0-13946 GCA_028658305.1 Pachyuromys duprasi
AGGAGACAGGATGAGCTGGGGTTGGATGGAAGGGGAGGAGGTCCTCCCCTGTTGGTGGACTTGGAGAGGGCAGGGAGGAGGGAGATGAGGGAGGGAGTGGGAGGGTGGAAGGGAATGAGGGAGGGGGCTACGCCTGGGATGCAAAGTACCTAACCTGTGATTGATATAAAAATAAATAAATTTAAAAAAAAAAGAAAGAAATGTCTCCATAAGATTGGACTGCAGACAATCTTGTCTGCAGGGTACTGTCTTGATTTGATTAATCAGAATGGGGCCACCCATGGGCAGGAGGTTGTGGGTGCTACCAGAAAGCAGACTGAGGAAACCACGGGGATCAAGCCAGCAAGCAGCAGTCCTCCATAGCTTCCACTTTCATTACTACCTCCAAGTTCCTGCCCTGACTACCCTCAGTTGATGGAGTGTTACCTGAAAGTGTAAGGTGAAATCAACTCCCCCCCCCCATGTTGGTTTTGTTCATGGTGGTTTCCATTTGTTCATTTGTTGTTGCTGCTGCTGTTTTCTTCTCTCATATAATACATCTCAACCATAGTGCCCCTCCCTCTACTCTTTCCAGCCTCTCCTCTTCTCCCTCCCAGATCCATCCCTCCTGTCTCCTTTCATAAAAGAGCAGGCCTCCCAGGCATATCAACCAAATATGGCAAAACAAGTTACAAGACTAGGCACAAACGCTCATATCAGGGCTCAACTAAAAAAGCCAGTAGGAGGAAAGGGTCCCAAGGGCAGGAGAAAGAGTTAGAGAATACCCCACTCTCACTGTTAGGAGCCCCACAAAAGCACCAAGCTAAACAACCATAGCATATTCTCATAGGACCTAGTGCACACCTGTACAGGCTCTGTGACTGTCACTTCCATCTCTGCAAGCCCTGAGGCCCCCCACTTAATTGATTCTGTGGGCTGTGCTGTCCTGATGTCCTTGTTGGTCATGGTATTTTATCACAACAATAGAAACTCTATCCATGAGAGGGGCATACTGAAGTGTCCGTTTACTCAGTACCGAGGGGATACATAAACTCAAGCCAAATTCTCCTTCACTCTGGTAAATTTACATACTTGGTTTTTGTTTTGTATTATTAAGTCCAGAAACATGAGGACCACCTAGACTCTTGTTAGAAATCAATTGCTGAGCCTTCCTTCCAACGAATCAAAATCTATTTTACTATTATCAAATCATTTTATTATATTACTATTTTATTATTATATTTATATTATTATCAAATTATTTTAACAATTTCCTGGTGACTTCTGAACACACTAAAGTCTTATTCTGTGTTTACAGGAAAACTGTTATTCTTTGCATCAGATCACTTACTAGAAACTCAATCTCACCGCTAGGTGATAGCTGGTAAATTAACTGATGGAGTTTACTAAATGTTACTAAATTAAATGTTTTAATACTGTAAGAAAATGTTAACTCTGTCTTAGAATCACAAGTATCACTAGTTCAGGGAAGACGGAAAAACTTGAATACTTAAAATGAATAATGTGTTTTTCTAGGATGAGTATATAGCTGCTATAATAATATATTGCACTTTTATGACTAGCTATTACAAGAAACACATATTCCAATTTCATTTTAAGGACTCTATCTAATTATATGATGAATTTATTGAAACTTAGGCAGCAATAAGTGAGTGAGACTACATAAATACGTTAAAACAGTAAAGATACACAACTGGAATCCACAAGAAAAGCCCCCAGTAATCATGTGAATGGAATAACAACTGGGCGAAGGGATGATCCTCATCATAAACTTAGCAGGTGCTTTCTAATGGAAGGGCACAGAAGCCAAGAGTCAGTGGTGGATAGCATTGACTTCTCATATTATGACATGTTCCTATTTTATCTTCAGTTTACTGCAAGTGCTTTACTTCTACTGTCTCAAATGTTATCCCCTAGTTAATACAGGAAGCTTATTGACAAGCTCATTTTCAAAACTGAGTAAAAAATCATGCCACTAATATGTTCCTGATGATCTATAGCTACAAAGGGATAGATTTTTCAAATTATTTTTTTGTACTCTAATCATTTGAGTTACCTCAAAATGATAAATGCTTCAAGATGGAAAGCAGGGACTTTGTTCCTACAAGAAAAGGCAAGAAAGTAAGTAGGCTGGTAGACAGGAAGCAGCATGGGTAGAATAAGTGTTTGGACAAGCATGTGATTTTGAACACCATGAGTAATAAATCAGGATCTCAAATTATATATCTGGCAAAAATCACATGAAAAGCATAAATGGAGAAGCCTAACTACATTACCCAACTGACAATCTGTGTGATCTCAAACACTGACCTCCCTAAACCTCTATTTCTTCCAACATCCTTCAAACACATCAAAAAGTGTTGAAAGCACTCACTTGCTTAGAATTATTTCATCAGCACCGTAGAGACTGTGACTTAAATAGGAAAATTACAAAATTATAATCAATTTGTAGGAAGTGATGAAGTGACTCAACTTGAAAATATAAGTTCCCACCAGGTCAAATCTGACTGTGTCACAGTCTTAGTTGCTTTGTGTAGGACTTTCTACTATCCTTGTCTAGGAGACATTTTAACTGGGCTTCTGCCTTGTTATTTTTCTGAATATTTGAACCAGGACTGATAAAAGGCAATGCTTGTTCAGAAGCTCTGATAACACTAAATGCCTCCTTCTGTTCATATGGCTCCCTGTGCTGAGTTACATATGTGGAAATACAATTAGCGTGGGATAATTATAAGTCATGCAGCTGATGGCAGAAGCCTACTATTGTGACATTCTGAAGACAGTGTTTTCAAAGCATTTTCCTTTAAAGCCAGTAACAGTTAAATATAGAACTCTAGCTTGGTGCTAGATAAATTATGGAGTTGGTCAGTCATGGAGACAAAATTACATTTAGAGTTCCCTCTGGCATTGTAAGAGGTGAAACTGAAAAGGGCATTCTCACACGGCATAGCAGGTGCCCCAGATTCTTAATGTTGTTGTTTTTCAAACTGAATCCAAGTCAGAAGTTTCAAAAGGAGCCCCTAGAAGCTTGAGAGAATTGTGGCAGTTGGCTAATCAGTTTCCTGTTTAGGGAGCACTGTGGTTTGACAGTCTGACTAATTAAAGAATGATTATATTTCCTGAGATCTAATGATTGTATATCCTTGAGTTGCATTTGATTTAATATCTTCTTGTCCTTCATTTTAGAAATATTCCGTCCATACTGGCTATGAAACTCACATTATAATTGACATTTCCTTTCATTTTCTATGAAGAAACAATTCATCTTCATCAATACATCATACATATGCTAGAATTAATATCTATTTTAATATGAATTATATTTATGTTCAGGTTTTATTCATACTTTATTATTTAAGGAAACTAAAGGTTACTCAAGCATTATTGAATACAGTGGTTCAGTCCCTGACTTACATTTGTTAGGTCAGTTTTTTTTAGGACTGAAATTAATTACAAAATAGTTACAGTGCAGCCTTTGTCCACAAGTTCCAAAGCCAGCAGGACAATCATTTTTAAATAAGGACCGAAGTAAAATTATGATATTATAGCCTTCAGCCTGTCTCAAAGGAAAAGCAGTTTTGTACCATTTCACTTCTTGTTTTCTTTGTTTGAAGAATAAGTAGATAGAAAAAAATAAGAAGGATTAAAAAGGTATAGCTTACTCAAAAATAGTTCATGAAAACATTTACATTCATTCTTGCAGTTTTCCCAATAAGAAGAAACAACTTCTCTAAACATGACTCCTAAACCTTGCAGAGAAGAATACAGTGTAAGAATGAGGAATATACAGTGACTAACATCAGTTGACCTAGTCCAGCTGCTCTCAGCTACAGGTCACAACCCTTTTTCAAACTCCATCTCTTACCTTAAGATTCATAACAGCAGCAAAATCACAGTCATGAAGTAGGAACAAAAATAATTTCATGTTTGGGGGCCACCACAGGGAAAGGAACTGCATTAAAGGGTCACAGCGTGAGGAAGTTTGAGAACCAAGGATGTACTCCAAAAAAAGTACTGGTGATCAGGATGTTTTTTTTTTTAATCAGGTATTATTAAATGGATAACAATTCATTTTCTGGCAAAAATAAATTTAATATCATTTAATTGGTTAATTTTATTTACCCACTTCTTAATTTCCCTTCAGAATAGAAATTATATTTACATTTGAAGTGTTGAACATTAAATATGCACCTAAAATCAGAGAGAATGGCATTCTTCTCTTAGAATGGGAACTCCACCTACTTGGAGATGGAAGCAGAAGCAATTGATAGTTTCAATTTCCTCACTGTCTAATCCCAGAAAAGTAAATCTCTGTGAATTTTTTCAGTTCAACTAAGAGAAAAGTTGTTTTGTTGTGTTTTTCTTTTTTGTTTTTCTTGCTGTAAAATTAGCACAGTGCCTTATAACATGCATGTGGCTATGGATACAGTGGAAAGCATTATTTTAGTACAGTCACATACTTGGAATTACTGTAATATTCTATTGTCTTTTAAAATTTTCTTTCTTTCTTTCTCTCTTTCTTTCTTTATTAAAATTTATTCAATTTGTATCCCCACTGCAGTCCCCTCCCTCATCTCCTCCCAGTTCTACCAACCCTCCCTCTTCTCCCCCTAAGCCCTTTCCCTCGTCCCCTGATAGGGGAGGACCTCCTCCCCTTCTGTCTGATCCTAACTGATCAGGTCTCATTAAGGCTGGCTGCATCATCTTCCTCTGTGGCCTGGCAAGGTTGCACCCCCCCCCCAGGGGGAGGTGATCAAAGAGCCAGTCACTGAGTTCATGTCAGAGACAGCCTCTGTACCACATACTAGGGAACCCTCTTGGAAACTGAGCAACCTATGGGCTTCCTCTGAACAGGAGGGCAAACAGAATATTCTATTTTCTTACTTCTCAACGTTGTAAAAAACACTGCAACTGGATAGCTGGGAATTTTTTCCCACCCTTTCCTTTTTGAATGCTTTCAACTCCAAAGAAATAACAAATAAATAAATGAATTCTGTAGACATCTACCTCTCATAGACCAAGAATTGGAAGGCAACCACATTGACTTATTTTTTTTTCTACTATATTTTAGCAACACGATAGAAGAGCAAAAGAGCATGCAGAAGGCACTAATTAGACATAGCAGCTAGCAGCAGATACTGATGAATTAAATATTCCAATGCATAGGTCTGACTATCATATTTCTGTAGCCTGTCTAGAATTCTACAAAACATTTCTTATAATACAGAAGACTTCTTATGATAAAGGATGTTAACGTGATAGGTTAAGTTTGCAAAGTTTTACTTTAATTTACACCTTCTATTGGCCACAAATGCACAGATGAAATGTAAGCAGGGTGTGCTACATCTTTCCAAACAGAAGCTTTAAATCTAACTTCATGATTCAGCTCAACCTCATTATCATCCCTGCCTTCTTCCACTGAAGCAACCTAACCCAAATAGGCGGTGTTGCTTTAGCTTAGATGGTTGATTAAGAAGACAAGTGTGGCTGACTGCAGTCAACAAGATATAAATAATATGTGAGACAGAAAGAATACATGTTTGTTCTTGTAAGCCATTGGGATTTGGGAGTTGGTTTTTCTATCATAGCAACACTGACAGAATAAAGTGAAACCTAACACTGGAATTTTGCTGTTCAAAAAACTGGTACTGAAAGCTATATTTGGCCATAATCAGGACACTATGGTGACCTGGAACACAGAGAATACATGTAATGAATTTGAGGCTTTGAAGCAGAATATTACTGACATGGATTTTTTTCTTCTCTTAATTGCATAAGCGTAAAAAATTCACCCCATTTGTAAATAGACATAAAAGAAAAATTCACAGACACTCTAAGAATAGTAGAGTTTAAAAATAGAAGTGCTTTTAATTTACCATGAGGAAAATATAAACATAGAAATGCTTTGGGCCATTATAGCTAGTTGGGACTCATACTCAATATGACTAAAGTTCAGGAAAATCAACTCTTACAAAAACCTCTGGTTATTTTAAGATATACATTAGATACATGTAGTATAATTGTAGGGAAAAGGTGATACAGTTGTGGTTAATGATCCATGCCCCTTGAAGATATCAGAGTGTTCTTTATCATCTTTGTTCTAAAGATTTGCAATGTCCTCCAAGATCCCTAACTCCATTATCCCTGGGAAATTGGCCAGATTTCTAGAACCAGGTGTGATTTCTTTCTTGTTGAGCTGACCTTAGGTCCAATTAGAAGAGCTGTTGGTTACCTCTAAAATATGAGTGTCACTATTGCAGCTATAGATACAATTTCAAGTTGGTCATCATTGTCATTAACAACTGGGTAGGACTGTTGATTGTTTTCCTCCCTTGGAAACTTGCTTAGCAGCTTCTGGCACCATAAAAGTTGTTCTTCAAAGAGGATGCCTTTAAATCATATCCAACTTGTATCCTCTGAGTTTTGTGCATGGTGTCTTCAGCAGTAAGGGCTTACCTCCTACCTCGGGGACTCAGGAAATTTTTTAAAGTCTACTGCCACTTTCCTAAACCAATATATTACTAATTGCATTCAAAATATCCTTATTATATCCTCAAATAAGTGTAGCTCTCATCCCTCATCAAAGAAACTTCTTGTAAAAATATCTTTTATTCATTGTCATCTCAGAGGCTTACTGCTTTCTAGCTCTTTCTGAATTCTGGCTGGCTGGTTCAACTCAGCTCTTCTGGCTCAAGGTCTTTTCCAAGCTGACTGATTCAAACTGGTTTCTCTCTCAGATTCTGACCGAATTGCTCTGCTTGGCCTCAAACCAACTCTTGCATTCTGTTCTAATCTTCAGGCTCCTTATTCTCTGGCCTCAACTGCCTCTGCAGACCTGCCCTGAACTGCATGAACTCAACTGTACTTCCAAACTCTACTGTACTGTCTCCACAAACTCTCCTATATTCCTATACTGCACTCTTTTCCTCCTGTACTATGTATTTGTCTGTCCTCCTGTACTGTGTGTCTTCTTTATTCCTCTCTACTGTTGCCTCTTTACTCTCTTGAGTTGCCTCTCTTTCCCTTGCTCTTCTCATGAGAGTTGGGCATATCCCCTTCTTTGATTTGTTTCTTTGTCTGTCCCTCAAGTAGACATCATTGTTTGGGATTAAATATGTGTACTAAGATCGTGTCTGTGTTCAAGCCAAAGGAATTTAAGGTGTGTGGCATAGCTGCATTCCAGCCAATCACATAGACATAAAAGGTCTTTGTATATGATCAGAGTTGTTGTGGTTGATTTTCCTACTGGCCTTAAGCTTCTGGAATAAAGACTCATGAGACTAATTTATAATTACAAATACCTAGGTCATATAGCTAGGCTCTTCTCTGACTAGCTCATAATTTAAAATAAGCAATTTATACCAGTCTACATTTTTGCCACATGGCTAGTTACCTCTGAACAGGTACCATGTATCCTCCCAGGAGACTCCCCATGCCTGCCCCCTCCAAGAATACTTTCTGCCTATCAGATGACTCACCTTCTATTCTACCCTTTCTTATAGGCCAGGATGAATACAGATGACTCACCTTCTATTCTACCCTTTCTTATAGGCCATGACAGATGTTGAATACATATCATACATAAGATATTCTCTAACACAGGGCAGCCATGTTGGTGGATTAAAATTTCCCTAAAACGTCTTTACAACAGATGAAGACACTTACAAAAACCACAACCAATCAAAATGCAGAGAACAAGTGAATGTGGGATGGCCAGTCTCAGTGACTACATCTACATCACAACTCCTGCACCTAACCTCTGAAAACATCACAGATAAAAGGACGGAAGACTATGAAAGTGAGTGGACCAAGAAGTCAAATGTGAGATATCATATCCTCAATATGACAGAAAAACTTCAGTCATGATATTGCAACAATATGACACCATAGACAACACTTGAACAAGTACAACATTAATAGACATGCTAACATGAATCTCTTAGAAAATCCTACCAGAGACAAAATACTACAGACAACTAATAAATGCTAAGAGTAGAAGAAATAGTAGTGCTCATGTATGAACCCTCTAACTGGCTATCCAATATGGAGTGTGGTCGTCTTGAAATTATATAGATACAAAAAACATTAAACGAACTGAAAAAGTTGTTTTCATATATTTAGAAGCATGCACATGCATGCATGTGTGTGTGAGTGTATGTGTGTGTATGTAACCATAACAAAGAAAAGAGGTCATAATTTCAAGAGGGAGCAGAAGACTGGGGAATACACTGGAAGTATTAGAGGGAGAAAAGGATGAAAATGATATTTCAATTAAAAATAAAATAATTTTGATGGATTTCCACTATCATCCCAGATGCCATCATCCCAGGGGCAAAAGTACTTATTGCTAGACTCTGAACTGATTTGGGGGGTTCTCAGCTGTTTAAGGCAGAATTCATGCCAGCAAATCTAATTACTCTTCCCAAGGATGTTTTCTTCTCCAGTCTGAATCATCTGGAATCAGAAGAAGAAAGAAAGAAAGAAAGAAAGAAAGAAAGAAAGAAAGAAAGAAAGAAAGAAAGAAAGAAAGAAAGAAAGAAAGAAAGAAAGAAAGAAAGAAAGAGAGAGAGAGAGAGAGAGAGAGAAAGGAGGGAAGGAAGGAAAGAGGAAAGAAAGGAAGGAGAGTCCTCCTCAGAGTAGATCTAAAAGCTTTTGAATCAAAGAGTACTAATTTTCAGAATAATGAGCTAATCAAACAAATCCACCAGATCAGGCTGTCTTTAAACTGTTTTTTCCTGATGTGTGTGTGTGTGTGTGTGTGTGTGTGTGGAGAGAGAGAGAGAGAGAGAGAGAGAGAGAGAGAGAGAGGCATATGTTTGTGTGGCACATTAGTATGTGAAAGCCATAGCAGGAAAACTGGTGTCTTCCTCCATTGCTTGCCACCGTATTTCCTTAAAGCAGGATCTGTCACTGAATCTGAGCGTTTGGGATCCATATATCTTCCTCCTCCCTACAATGCTGGGTAAAGGCAACAGCAACCATACCTAGCTTTTTATGAGGGTTTCTGAGGGCTTGAGCTCAATGCTCATGCTTGCACAGAAATTGCTCTCATCTATTGAGCCATCTATCCATTCTCCTTATACATTGTCATTTTCCCATTTGAATGGAATGTTTATTTGTACTGTTTTACCTGGTATTACCATATACAATTATGACATTAAATGCTTATTTTGTTTAGTGGCTGCATGAACCTGGATCATTTGTCTTCTTCAAACAGTTTCTACAATGCAGAAAATCTCTGGTTTCTATTATTTACTTTGCCAAGTTTACCAAGAAAAAGACTCTGCAAACATTTACCCTTGTCTTGTCATTACTGTAAAACACATAATTACCTGAAAGGTGTTGCTTTTAGATTGCTGCATAAATGTAGAGTTAATGTGAAATCTGTGGCAGAATAATTTGTCTGTGTGCTACTTTGGGGTAATGTTTTTCATTTGTATGAAACAAATTTGGGACACCAAAACACCAATAAATATGAAGTATGTGTTCTTCAAAGGAAATTTTTCCAAACAGAACTTAATGTATATGTTAGAAAAGGAATGTATATATGAATTCATATACACACTCTTCACTTGAGTTTAAAATGTAATAAACAGATAATTATAATTATTTAAGGGGTATGTTGTCGAGACTGTTTAAACAAATTAATGGCTTCTTTATTCCACACATGAATAAGCAAAAATTTCATATATACATAAATACTGAATAACAGCAGATGTGTTGCATTCACAACTCAAGCAAATGTTTACTTGTGTTTTCTACTTCAACAAATGCCATTCATGTCAACATTAATTGAGAAGGCAGTATTTCTTCTGCACATAAATCTTCCTTTTAAAGAGTCTTTGCTTGTACACTGAAAATTCTGTTTGGTCAGAGAAAGCAGAGCTGCACATTAAAAGGCAAATATCTCTCAATGGAAAAGAGTTGGCAAGGCCAACATGTTGATATATTTACCCACTGAGCTTGGATAAATAGGCCAATGGCCACGTGAGCTTGCAGGACCCGCACTGAGCACTTTTCTCCATCCAGTCCTGTTTCTGCCAGAGTAGATGAGATTTGTGAAGGCAAGCAGCCTACATGATCAGAATATATTTTCCCCCCAAGCTTACAGTTCTTGCTTGTTGTTTTACCAGTGCATGTAAACTGAAATAATAAGGTTAGAAAACTATAGATTTCACTATAGCACATTTCCTTTCAGTTCCACCTCTATAACTTTATTACATATTTCTCAATGTGCCTGCTCCTCTGTCCCTTTTGTCCTGGTTTCTGTGCTTCGCTATATGGAAAGACGTTCATGTAAACTGATAATCTGAAAGCTTCGTTAGAAAGCTTGCTTCGTGTGACTGCTCAATAAACAATAAGGATCAACAAAGTATACAGCAAACATAAAGGCTACCGATTTTTCAACTTTTTCCTAACTCAAAAAGTTCTCAACTCTTAATTATAATGGCTAATGATTCACTGATGCACATGTTAATTAAAATTCCAGTAAGAAATGTAGGTTCTGTCACTGGGGATGTTGGATTTACCATTGCGTTGTACCTGAAAACGTAATGACAACAGATTACATTGAATTATATGTTGAATTAAATAATGTGAAATTCAATAAACATTTTCTTTAAGTTCTCTGATTATTGTATCTGAATACTAACTCTCCCTTGCTAATGAACTGAACTTATTGGCTCTACCATGTCATAGTCTAAAAGCACCATTATTCCTCTCTGAGATGCAAATTACTAAATCTGACTACAAATATTAGATAATGTAAAGTGACAAATATAAGATCAAGATTTTCAGTAATAAGAGACATAAAAGAAAACACACTTAGCTTTAAAGGGGAGGGTTCTTTGTTTAAACAGTGAGGCAGACCTAGAGGAAAGAGCCAAACACTCTGCTGGGTGGAACTGTGCAGTCAAGAGTTCTGCTGTGCATGCAGCAGCCATGCTTTGAACATATTGAGTACAAACATGGACAATGCTAGAGGCCAGCAGTCATCACTACACTCTTACAGCAAACCCCCCTGGAGTGTCCAAAGTGATACTACATTTGAGAAACAAAAGCTGAAATTGAAGGACTTAGCCTAAAGGTTTTAAAACCTAAAACCCGGGTATGGGATATCTTCAAGGCCCCGTGAGTAATTCAAGGCCAAGCCGCAGCATGTCTCTAGATAGTAAAGGTAAAATTCAATTTTATTTCACAAAGTCATCATTATATAAGTACCTGGGCTTTTATCTCTATAGATCAGTTATATAAGACTCAAAATCTAAAGGACAGATATGGATTTCACAAGAAGCACTTCAATAAAACACTAACTCTATTTCTAAAGGCATTTGTCCTCTTTTTTATTACAATCTTTGTTCTCTGAGATATTAAACATTTGCACCTCTTTAGCTTTCCTTTCCTTACATTCCTCTCTCCTCTCCAAACTTGTCTTCTAGCAATCTCAGGGTCATTCTTCTCAGTGTTTTCCTTCCTACAATCCCCTATGTCTTAGATTGCTCTCTACTTCCTCTTCTAAAGTCTTTATCTAGAAAAGTTCAATGTATTCCTGAAGCTAATACTCTGAACTGAGCAGTTGAAATTAGTACAATTCAATCTACTTCTGAGTTAGTATAGAATCACTGATAATTTTTCTTTCAAAGACTGTATCGATCAGTTCTTTCAAATATCTGTCTTAGAATAAGTATATGAGACAGGAATTTGGACACTTCTGATTCATGATGACAACATTGGCAGAAGAAAAGAGCATAAAGGAATCAGACAAGGGAAGGAAAAGAGCTCAGCAGGCGTGGGCTTTCCTCTGGAGGCTGGATTTGATTCCATGGGGCCTCTGCTTCAAGAAATGTTGACACAGGAATGGCCCTTCTTTAGAGCTAGGAGCTTGCTTTCCACATCTCCATATCTGTCACTGTTTTCTTAGCATCCCAAACAATAAAGGTCCTTTACTGTCAAGAGCAATCTTCTATAGAAGACAGAAGCTGTGAGTTATTAGTGACCAGTGGATGGATGCTTGAGTCCTTTAAAGAGTATCTGGGTGGAACAGCAAGATTGTTTACTAACATATTCAAGTAAAATTATTGATTATCACACAGTGCACTACACTCAGAACTTCTCAGTTGTATTGAAGAAATTCTTAGTAGTGGCTCTAGAATCCATTGCTCTCAAGAACATACTTTTATTGTACAATCACAAACTTAATTTTAACAAATGTTTGTAAAAATCTATTTTTCACAATACTATACCAAGCATAAAAATGTCAACTACAGCCATAAATATCTTGGAAATGATATTTTGGATGTTATAATATAGGGTAAGTGAAGTGGAAGTTTCTTGTTTCTTTGGAAACTCAGGTGTCATGTGAATACTTTTTGTTTGGGTACCAAGTGTGGGAAGTGGGAATGTTTTCCCAGTCAGAAAACAGCCACGTGAAAAGGCACATGATGTTGATCAGATGCAAACTAACTTGTGGGGGGGGGCATTGGTTTTTGTAAGCTGGAAAACATCCATTGTGTGTGGACTCTGAGTCCACAGACAGTGAAACAATGCTTTCTGCATCTCTACGATTTGCAATGATTTGCAATGGTTCTGAACACTTTGCTAGCGTTCTTTTTTAATTTTTATTTTTATTAATTACTGTTTATTCACTTTGTATCCCCCCTGTACCTCCCTCCCTTCTCCCCTCCAAATCCCACCCTCCCTCTGCCCCACCCATATCCCTCTCCCAGTCCACTGAAAAGGGAGATCCTCCTCCCCTTCCCTCTTTCCCTAGTCTATCAGGTCTCAGGAGTGGCCCTATTGTCTTCTTCTGTGGCCTGGCAAGGCTGCTCCCCCCTCTGGGAGAGGTGATCAAAGAGCAGGCCAACCAGTTCATGTCAGAGACAGTCCCTGTCTCCATTACTATGGAGGTCACTTGGATACTGAACTGCCATAGGCTACATCTGTACAGAGGTTCCAGGCCATCTCCATGAGTGGTCCTTAGCTGGAGTATCAGTTTCAGAAAAGACCCCTCTGCCCAGAATTTTAGGATCTGTTGCTGTCCTTGTGGAGTTCCTGTCCTCTCTATGTCTTACTATCTCCCACTTCTTTCATAACATTCCCTGTACTCTGCCCAAAGTTTGGCTATGAGTTTCAGCATCCGCCTTGATACCCTGCAGGGCAGAGCCTTTCAGAGGCCCTCTGTGGTAGGCTCCTGTCCTGTTCCCTGTTTTCTCCCTTCTCCAATGTCCATTCTTTTTGCCTTTCTGAATGGGGATTGAGCATCTTAGCCAGAGTCCTCCTTCCTGATTAGCTTCCTTAAGTGTACAGATTTTAGTATGTTTATCCTATAGAGAAACTCTCTACAGAAGATGCTTTGCCACTTCAGCAGACTCGTGTTGTTTGGACAGAATCTCATTGCTTTTGCTGAGTGGTGCTACTGCTGTTGCTGTTGCTTGCTACTGCTGCTTCTGTAGTTTCCTGTTTTCCTGTTTGATTGGACTGCTGGTAATCTGCTGACTGAGACTGGTATATCCCCAAAGAACCCAAAGACGTACATCAGCAGGAAGTAAATAAAAAAGGTCTGCAGCCCTTTCCCTACTAATGTCCTAACTAAGGTCAGGGGGTTGGAAAGGAGGTAGCAACATTTAAAAACTGTAGATCTGAGGTTTAGAAAAATCTAAGCCTACAGGTAAGCTTCTTTCTGAATTTTTATTTTCAGAACTTACTAATGCTATATGCAGGACTGGGAATGTAGTTTGGTGACAGTGACACATGGTCACACCATGTAACCACAGCTTTGAAAAGAATTACATGTGTACTCAAATGCAAATATATGTGTGTATACATATACATATATGCACAGGACATATGTACATGCATTTAGACAGCCACACATACATACAATATGATGTGAACATGAATTTTTTTCATGCTTCCTTTGCAGCAATCAAGGTACTAGAGGAAGCCAA
>JAQQSO010002975.1:0-13946 GCA_028658305.1 Pachyuromys duprasi
AAAAAAAAAAAAGAAAAGTAAACATTATTAAAAGTGATGTCCACCAAATGTTGGTTATTAAAAAATACTAATATAGTATCCCCAAAGTAATGAATGTCAAATACAACAACAACAACAAAAAAATAACATAATGAAGATAGTACTTACACACATGGCCTTAGGTGAACCTGATAAAGATAGTAGTTTATTAAGACTCTTCACTGATCTTTCTAGATTAAATTGACATTAAAACTAACCATAACAATTTGTAGACATCTACTGAATTTTGTTTTAAACATAATTCACATTAAAGCAGACAAAGTTTTTGTTTTTCCTAGTCTACAAATTTTCTACATTACACAGATGTTCTGTGAAATTTTGGTTAAAATAAATATATATTACTTCTTGAAAATCTATTTCTCAAGAGACAAAATAAGAAAATAACAAAAACATAACATAGTATGTGTATATAGAAGTTTTTCATCTTATTTTACTACAAATCTCATTTACAATTTACTCAGTTAGGGAATACTGTAAAGAAGAAATATTTTTATTTTTCATAAATAATGAATCAAAGAATAAGGAGTTATTCTCATATGATTTTTCTTAAGTTCAACTTGCTCAGTAAATTAGAAGCCAGAACTATATGAAAAATAGGTCAACTCATTGGGCAATTGAGAAAGCATACTAACTGGCTTAACCATTGAAAGAAAAATGTTAAATTAATTTGAATTCTATAATAAAACAAATTTAAATATTGTTTGCATCCATGCATGCAAAAACATTGAAAATGTAGAGGGAAAAAAACTGATAGAAACATGCTTGAACAATTTGATCTATTCAATTAAAAAAGGCTATTTGGATCAAATGTGCATTAAACATAAAATGATAAATTTAAGAAAGTCTGAAGTTTAAAATTCAAAAGTACAAATATTGGTTGAATATGAATGGTTATCTCATGAATAAACAAGAGCTAACTACTGAATCTGTCAGAAATATGAGTAGAAATGTAAATGTGCTTGTTTAACAGGTAATGTGAGTTTAGTCTTCAAGTGGCTTTGATTCTGAAAGAAAAAGGAGGGGCCTTGGTTTTGTTTTGTTTTGTTTTCTAGTTTTTGCATATAGATCCCTTAAACTCCCTTTCCCTGATCATGGATCTGAGATGCTACAACTACTCAAAAATATGTACACATATAGAGCAGGATATGTAAGTGCATTCAACATGTAACAGTACTTTCATCATGTGTATAGGTATCCAAACATAGCTTGTATAGTTTAAATATGTGCCATCCAGATCAATTTAGCATACATTTCTGGCAGAACTCCATTATAGGGCACATCTATAGGTTAATTAGTAGGGCCAACTTTTAGAGCAAATTTATTTAAAACCTGTTTTAATGTAAGTGACAAATATAATAACTAGGAAGCACCATGATGTATTAATTCTTTCAAAATGACACACACACACATACAGTGTACTTTGACCTTGTTCTTTTCTTCATTATGTCATCCTGTCTTATTCTACCCACACTAAGTTTCCTCCTTCCAGGAAAGTCTTTTACTTTCTGTGCATCATCCAGTATATTAAATTGATCGCCTGCAAAGTATGTGGTGTGTGTGCTTGTGTATGTGTGTGTGTGGGGGGGGGGTGTTACTTAACTAAAGGTAATGTATTAGTGGCTATCTCACTGAGGTATATGAATCGCTTTCTACCAGCACAATTAACTACCTAAAGTTTCTCAAGGCAGCATGGAGCCAAATGAGCATCTCCACCATCATGACAAAATGTTGATTGGGCCAGAAAGTTCATCTTTGGGGCAGGAGAAAATTGAAGTATGAAACTAAAACTATAGATACAATAAAAGTAGCATTTTTGGTATATTCACAACCATGACACTGTACGTTAATATACTGACCTCCCATCCCCTACTAAGAAAGTTTAATATTCAAAAGTCATCTAGAAATACAGAATCAAAAACTTCAGAGCAAAAGTGCTGTGAATTGACCTTAACATTTCAAGTTTTCATTTTTGAAATTATTGAATAAGAAAACTTGATTTTAAAATGTCTTTTTTACTATTTTTATTTTTGTTAATTACAGTTTATTCACTTGGTATCCACCCTGTAACCCCCCCCCCCAATCCCACCCTCCTTCATTCTTCCCTACCCCTGTCTCTCCACCAGTCCACTGATAAGGGACAGGGACTATGTCTGACAGGAACTGATCAGCCTGCTCTTTGCTCACCTCCCCCTGAGGGGGGAGCAGCCTTACCAGTCCACAGAGAGAAGACAATGCAGCCCCTCCTAATGAGACCTGATTGACTAGGATTAGACGGAAGGGGAGGAGGACCTTCCTTATCAGATCTTTGTCTTAATATGCAGAATATATTCATAAATAAATGGATAAATATTTGATTTATTTCAAATCATGAAAATAATTTTAGAGTAATGTTGATTTCTTCTTTAAATGCATAATTATGACTATGTTGATAAAATTAATGATATAAGATTAGAAATTATATACATTTGTGTGATCAATTCTTACAGTTCACATAGTTATATAGTATTTTTGTAGAAAATTGTTCACAAGTAAAAAACTGAATGGTTTCTTGAGGTTGCTAATATAGTTTATTATTTTAGTCATTTCTTAAGCCTAAACTAAATGAACAAATAATGAGAAGATCCAGGTGGATTTCCCAGCATCAGTTGTCACTGAATTCTAACAAAAGTGTTTATAGTAATATTAAATACTGAGTAAAAGTGATAAGCTGTAGCTAGGATTTACCACTTCCATGAAAGTCTTATGGGGTCACAGAAGCTCAGGGCCAGTCTCTTCAGGGAGAGTACCTCAAGGAAGGGACACAGCATTTTTGCAAGATCTAGGGAAGAGCTCATCCTGCTGCAGGAGTGGAGGGCGCAAAAAGCAGCCCGACTAATGGATGAAGCTGCCTCAAAGTGGAGGACCAAATCTTAGCACATACCATGAGTAATATGAAATGCCACCCATTTCTTGGAATTAGTTATTAAGGCCTACATATTCCCTGATGGAGAAAGGACTATAGAGTATCCTAATGGAAAAGAGAACATTACAATCCAGCTAGCCCCAAGGTAGCATTGCCAGGAGTAGGGACACATCTTCAGACTATGGATATGCTCTAAGGCTGACTCCAAGAACACTGAGGGATGGACTGCCTGGGTTGGGTCCATCATTTATAAAACAATAACTTTAGAATTGCAAGATTGCTCATCTTAGGTCTTTGTCGACATCAATTTTTATAAGTAATAACTGCCTTTTAGAGCTTTCCTGCTAAAATGACATGATTGTTATGATTCAATAACTGAAAAATAGTTCAGTTTATGTTATAGCCACCTCCCAAATGAAATATGGGAACATAAGCATGAAAGAGTGAAAACAATAAGCAGAGAAGAGTGGGCATCATAAATAAATTGAAATCTGGTACAAACTAAGTTTAGTTTAAAGCAAATACTATTATTAAAAAGACTAATTTTTCTATAATTTCTTTTTTCTAGCCAATTTGCTTAATTTTCCTGTTTATCCACTAAGGTTTCTCCATATGCCTTCTGGGAAAGATACAAAGATATTTATTTCTAGAGTTTCTTTACTTAATGAGTTTTCTAATTTTTATAGCTTATACCTTACTTTACCTGTCAGACAAACCCTGGTTTTAAAATCCCTCTTCCATAATTATCTTTCACAAAGTGGCCCGGAGAGCAATGTTCGCTTTTTAAACTACTTGAAAATAACATTTCTTTTTACCATTTGTTATAATTTGATATCTTTGAAATTTTATACACTGCTATATACTAAACTTTAGGCATTATTTCCTAATGGATTCTAATTAGGCTCTTGTACACCTTAAGTCTCCTTCTTATACATTTCATTTTGGGTAGCAAGCATCTACATTTGTATTTTTTATCCCCTCTTAAAGCGAAAGATTGAGAAAATTAATAAAACAGAATAGCAGTGCAAGCATCATTCTGGCCAGTTTGCTATGACCACACTGTGTTGATCTGGCTACTCGGGTGAAGGAAACATCCCAAACTACACAGCAGTGCCTTGTGTCTGAGTTGCTTCATTAGGTGCCCCTAGGGAATTCATTTCCTAGAACTCATCATATCTCTTAATCATTTGCTTATTTGCCTGCTTTGCAGAATCCTCTGTTACTGAGATTTTTCTGCCATGTACCAACCTATGTTAAGAATTATTCAATGGCAAAAAAGAGGTGATGGGCAGAGGACAAGAGAAACAATCATGGCTTAAAAATATGAGAGTAAATGCACAGGAAGGACCCAGTCTTACAGTGGACATTTTTCCTATCTTCTGACCACTTCAGGATTTTGTTGTCTGCTGCTTCTTTTGTTGGCTTCTCCTCAATGTTTAGTTCTAAACAGACTTAAAAGCCAAAAGCAAACTGGTTCTCTTTATAATTTAGCCAATGTTGAAATCATGCAGCTGCATGATGTTCTTAAATTCCGTGAGAGGCATACAATATTCTTCAAGACATTGCGGCTCATTTACAGTTCCCAGCAATCAGTGTATGTGGGAAAGAGTAGAACAAATGGGAAAGACAATAGCAGAAAACTGAAACTGGGTAGGAAAAAAATGAACTGAGAGAGACAGGAAAATAATACAGTAAAAGCCAAGAGAAAAATGAGCTGAAAGGCAGTGTGTGTGTGTCAGTGCATGGGTCATTAGGAAGCCCTATGGAAGACACATATTATGTGAATCACCAAGAAGGGATTCCAGGAAGTGTTGCAGGCAAAATGTAACCAGCTCACAAGGTTTCTGATGACTGATTTTATCAACTTTGAATAATGTATAATTTGAGCTTGTGCTATATAAATGGGGATATTTTGCTTCTGTGTGGTATGCACTTGAATATTTATATATATTTACAAATTTGTGGACCCATATGCATTTGGGTAATGTCTGTGTGTATATGGAGACCATAATTTGATGTTAGCAGTCTTTTTTTTTTTCTTCTCTCCACTTTATCTACTGAGTCACTGTCTTTCATTGGAGCTAGATTTTGTTAATTCAGTTACCTTAGCTTACTCAAGACTTCCTTCATCCCCACTTAAGAGCCAACAGGCCTACCCAGATTTTGTGTGTGTTGGTGGTCCTCAGGGCCTCATATTGTGCAATAATTGCATTATCCACTGAGTAATCTCTCCAGCCCTGAGCTTGTGTTTTTGAAACTACAGAGAATCACTTCTTGAAAGCTTACATTTAAATCACCTAAATCAATATTTTTCCCCTTGAGTTTGATTGCAATTGACTTCTAGACATTCTAGAATGAGAATGCTGCTCTGAAGGTCTTGCTTTAGGAGAAAAAACTGCATTTTATTTTCGAGGAATTGACTCAGTCTAATCTCATTTTACCAGAATGGTTGGCTAAGACAAAACATGTACTGGCTGCATTTTATCTACCATTCTAATCTCCAGAAGATTATTTGGGGGATGTATCCTAGTAGATGGGATGATACTGTGCAGAACTGCAATATATCTATATCTGTACATGTATATATATATATATATTATGTATATATATTATATACTGTATAAATAGGATACTATATAATATGTAAATTATATCACATATATAAAGTACATATATTATATGCTTATTTTTCTATCCATTATAGACTGTATCAAAAGTGTTTAAAAGAGTTCAGTGCTTCAATTATAGTATAGGAAACTCAAATTGCTCTGATTTAAGTGTCATCCTGGTGAAAAACTCAGATTGATAGACTGTGTGGCCAATACACATCCAGCTAATCACAGTTGTTACTTTTGATGTCAGCATTGGTCGTTGCATCAGAATCAATATTAATATTCTTTCTCGGCACTTAGTAAATGAAAAATGTTTTCCATCAAAGAAGGCACTTTGTTACCTTTTATTAAAGAGTAGTTAGCTGTCTGCCCTTTCCTTGGATGAAAGAAAATACAGTGTTAAATTATTTCTGTGGATAGTTTCATAGTTTAGGAGAGGTGCTTTTTATATATAAAAGAAAAGATTATTTTAACTTGTAGGGATGGTGATATCTCATGGTAAGATTGTTTGCACTTACTCTACTCTGTGTTTGCCATAGAAATCTAAGGTTGTTGAAGTACGCTATCATGCTGGACTACTTGAAGATTAAGTTCAATATATTCTGCTCTGATAAATATTGCGGAAATCCACTTAAGATGAAATACCCCTATTGTTCTCCAAGTTAAGGGCTGATGCAGTCATCAGTCATTCTCAATTATCAGTATAGGTTCCAGGGGGCATCATGATGAGCCTAATTTAGAGATACAGCCTCCTTCTGAATTTGCAGGACAACCCCAGAAGGAATTGCTGTCATGGGTGCAGAGGCTCTAGGATAATTAGTTCAGTAAACAGTTCTGCTACTTTGCACAGTCCCTTACTTCACCAGTCAGCTTTCTTCA
The DNA here is from genome assembly GCA_028658305.1 of Pachyuromys duprasi. Lineage (NCBI taxonomy): Eukaryota > Metazoa > Chordata > Mammalia > Rodentia > Muridae > Pachyuromys > Pachyuromys duprasi. The sequence goes on from JAQQSO010002975.1 coordinate 6,433, forward strand.
TCTCTGTTTTCCTGAAACACCATTTTGTGAATAAAAAATTCAGAGAAAAAGGAAAATGTCTGATGAATATTTTTCTTCAGTTTATATCTCAGACATTTTGAAATAATATTACTTAATTCGTTAAATCTCCAAATAAAGCATAGAAACAGACACATATATCTTATTCTTCACTCTGTATTATGGTGTCTTAGTTCTATTGGCCATGGTGGGGGGAATACTCCAGATTGAGATTGCAGTAGAGTGTGAATTTATTTGCTTACAATTTATGCAGCCAAGACTTCACAATTGCACTTGCATTTCTTCCTGGGGAAACAGGTTAAGCGGTCCTGTTACAACACACAGGCTTACCTATTGCTCTGTGTCCTTAGAGATTTGTAAGGGGTGTTATCTTCATGTCTTCATTTGATTTCTATCATGCTTTGCCTATTAGAAAAGTTTTACAGCAAGAAAACAAAACAAAACAAAAATTAAAAAAACAAACTAACAAACAAAAACAGAAGCCTTTGAGGGTTGCTCTTTACCATGGCTTGGAATTGTGTTTTTTTGTCATAGCTTGAGGTCTGATAGCTTAAAGTTTTGTCTGCACCTTTTCTTGTTTTATTTACAACTGGCATTTTTAAAACAGCCCCCTCTTGTTAAAGTAAAACTACTTATGTTTGTTTGTTTGTTTACACAAGATCTTACTATGAAGCCTAGGCTGGCCTGGAACTCACAAACCTGACTGAGTTTTTGGAAAGCTGGAATTAAAGGCATGTATTAGTATGCCTGGGAAAGCCATTGCCATTGATTGATTTATTAAAGTAACACTTCTAATTTGTACAAAATAATTTTAGCTGAACATCAAGATATGTCCCTCTCCCACAGAAATTGAATTCTCAGTGCTAATGCAAATCATTTGGCAACAACTGGGAATTATCCTAGATATGTTTTTCAGCATATATTTTCTTTCCGGGTGTTTGTGTAATGCAAGAACAGAAACAAACTGAGTATGTCTATTTAATAGAGTCTCTGACTGCTCCGTCTTTCTATTGTGAAAGACAAGAGCTGTCAGGAAGCATAGCCTGAAAGGATGCATGCTGCTTTCTGCTCAGTGATGTAGGAAAAATCTTGGACAGAGGGGCCAGCATCAGACAATAGCACAGCTAGCATGGAGTGGGAAGACAATTAATTTCTCAGCTGCAAATTCAAAGTCTCAAAGAAGAAAAAAGGAAACAATAGAGTTCCAGCACTGTTGTAAACATTCAGGAGATGATAGACTACAAAAAGGATAAAAATGAAAACTAGAACCAGATCTTCAATTCACTTCATGTTCCATCTGACTGCAAATGCCATTGCATAGTGAATATCTATCTATCTTTCTATCCATCTATCTATCTATCTATCTATCTATCTATCTATCTATCTATCTATCCATCTATCCATCTATCTATCTATCCATCCATCCATCCATCTATCTATGTATCTATCTATCTATCTATCTATCCATCTATCTATCCATCCATCTATCTATCTATTGTTTACTTGGTAAGGGAAGAAAAGTTTGATATTTCTATCTAAATAAATCATTCATCATTTTTACTCAGCAACATACTTAGATAAAATACATATCTCGAGAATGAAAACTGTACTTATAAGTTAAATCTGTGATTATTTAAATAATTTTAAACAACTAAGGACCATGCATGGAGAAGACTTAGAACCCCTGTTCAATAGAAGCCCATTGGCTGCTCAGTTTCCAAGTGGGTTCCCTAGTAAGGGGTACAGCAGCTGTCTCTGACTGAATTCAGCAGCCAGCTCTTTGATCACCTCTCCCTGGGAGGGTGCTGCCTAGTCAGGCCACAGACTGAGATGGTACAGCCATCACTGATGAGTCCTGTTATTGCTAGGGTCAGACACAGGAGGAAGAGCTCCTTCCCTATCAGGGCACAAGGAAAAGGGTATAGGAGGAGAGGAGGGAGTGTGAGTGGGAATGAGAGGAGACAAGGGAGGATGCTTCAGTGGGGATACAAAGTGAATACATTGTAATAAATAAACATATAAATAAAATTAAATAAAAAATAAGCCCTTTGGCAGAAAAAAAAGAATTATAAGCATTTTTCTTTCCTTTTTAATTTATTATTTTTATATTAATTATAGTTTATTTACTTTGTATCCCAGCTATAACCCACTCCCTCATTCCCTCTCAATCCTACCCTCCCTCCCTCATCTCCTTCCTGCCCCTCTCTAAGTCCACTGATGGGGGAGGTCGCCCTCTCCTTCCATCTAGTTTATGTCCTCTTCTATGGCCTAGCAAGGCTGCTCATCCTCTGGGGTGGGGAAGGTCAAAGAGCTAGCCATTGAGTTCATGTCTGAGACAGTCCCTGTTCCCTAACTAGGAAACTCACTTGGATACTGAGCTGCAATGGGCTATATCTGGGCAGGGGTTCTAGGTTATATCCATTAATGGTCCTTGGATGGAGAAACAGTCTCAGAAAAGACCCCTGAGCTCAGATATATTTGGTCCTTATGGAGCTCCTTTCTTCTCCAGGTCATACTAATTCCCCTTTCTTTCATGTGATTCCCTGCACTGTGCCCAAAGTTTGGTTATGAATTGCAGCATCTGTTTTGATACACTGCTGGGTATAGTAAAAGCAAATTTTAAAAAGTGTCCTGTAACATGTTTCTGAAGGAAATTCCTTTATGGGCCACATTTTTAGCTGTGGATACTACACTAGCGCTTTGGAATGCCATACCTTTCATCCCAGCACCCTTTTACCATCTATATTTTTAAAAAGCTGACCCTTTGATCACTTACTCTTGTTGGGTACTGCCTTACCAAGCCACAGAAGAAGGCAATGCAGCCAGTCCTGATGGGACCTGATAGACTAGGGTCAGACAGAAGGGGAGAAGGACTTCCCCTCCCAGTGGACTAGGGGAAGAGCAAAGAGGGAGAAGAGGGAAGGAGGGTAGGACTGGGAGGAGATGAGGAAGGGGGCTACAGTTGGGATACAAAGTGAATAAACTGTAATTAATTAAAAATAAAAATTTAAAAAGCTGTTTCAGGAACTTAACCATTTTTTTGTTCTTGTTGTTTTAGATTTATTTTTATTTTTTGTAAGACTGTGTATGTATCTGTGTGGATGTATATGGTTGACTGTGGAACCAAAAAGAGAGTGTGGGATCCCTGGGAACTAGAGTTACAGTAGATTGTAACCTACCCTGCATGGGTGCTGGAACCAAACTCAAGATTTCTAGAAAAGCAACAAGCCATGTCTCCAGCTCTACCATTTCGCATTTTTAATTTTTTAAAAATTGTATTTATATATTTATATAATTCATTCACTTGGAATGCCCACTGCATCCCCTTCCCTTGGGTCCTCCTAGTTCCACCTGCTCTCCTTCTTCTCCCTCTATGTCCTTTCCCTAGTCCCCTGACAAGGGAGGACCTCCTCCACTTCTATCTGACCCTAGTCTATCAGGTCTCAGCAAGGCTGGCTGCATCATCTTTCTCTGTGGCCTGGCAAGGCTGCATCCTTGCACTCCTCATGGGGAGGTGATCAAAGAGCTGGCCACTGAGTTCAGTCAGAGACAGCCGCTGTACTCCTTACTAGGATACCCACTTGGAAACTGAGCAGCCAATGGGCTTCCTTTGAACCAGGAGTCTAGGACCTCTTCATGCATTGCCCTTGGTTGGAGTATTGGTCTTTGCAGCCTCCACGCCCTGGCCCAGGTATTTTGTCTGTTGTTCTCCCTGTGGAGTTCCTGTTGTCTCCAGGTCTTTCCATCTCCTTCTTCTTTCATAAGGATTCTGGCACTCTGCTCATACTCTGACTATGAGTCTCAATTTCACCTTCGATACCCTAGTGGGTAGAATCTTTTAGAGGCCTCCTGTGAAAGGCCCCTGTCCTGTTCCTTGTCTTCTTTTTCTGATGTCTGTCCTGTCTGCCCTTCTGAATGAGGATTAAACATCTTCCCTAGGGTCCTCCTTGCTGTTTAGCTTCTTTAGGACTATAGATTTTAGCATGAAATTTGCAGAGAAATGGTGGGTACTAGAAAAGATCATCCTGAATGAGGTATCCCAGAAACAGAAAGACACATATAGTACATACTCATTTATAAGTGGATATTAGACATATAAGATGGGATAAACATTTTGCATTATTTTAAAGCAAGAAACTATTTGCAAATTCTACTGTAAAAGTTAAATTTGTCTTCAGAACTCAGAGGTTACATCTCAAAAAAGAAAAACAGTGGGATTCAATGAATTCTCTACTAGTGCGATCATATTTAAATCCCACCATGACATCAGGGGGAAAAGAAAAAAATCCTTGGAGGAGAATTACAGTTCCTACCTCCAGAAATAATAACCTAGATCTCTCTGTGTCCTGATAGAAAAGAAGAGCTTGGAGGTACATAAATAAACCTATGAAGTGGGTAAAGACATACATATTTGAGGAATGTTCTACTCAAGGGAGGCAAGGAAAGGATTGACGGTGCACACTCATATTAAATTCACATAACCCATGTTGATGAACCTTCTTTCTCCATATTTTCTCTAATGCTTACTAATGTTCCCTGTAAAAACAAGTGGTGACATCTGAGGTTCAAGCTGTTCTGTACATAAATCTCATGAGCACAGTAGCAGAGGAATCACAGAAGGAGGATTTCATACTCATACTCATTCTTTATGGTCATTAAAGGCCTCCAAATGACCATTTTCATTGTATGTCTGGGTCTCGTCAGTGGCAGTAAACTTTTCAAATACTAGCTGCTTCAAACCAGAATCCAATCAGTTCATTCAGGAAGCTATAAAACAAAAAGTGCAACATTTTGAAGTTTATCTAGCCAAGTATTTAAAAAATAATAATTTGTACCATTGCTCTGTGCATAATTTTGGGATATAGACAAAGACAAATTAAACTTGTGTAGTATGCCATCACCATTATTAATGTCTCTTTACTAGTAAATGCAAAATGCCTGATAGCTTATATATTTCAGGGTAAAAGTGTGAGTGGACCATTGATTAAACTGATCAAAATAACACAAGTCCTGCTATCAGCAATATAATAGGTGAAAGAAAGAATTCTCTTCAAATCTCTCATCTGTTAATAGTCTGACCATTTCGGTCTGTACTTCTAGGCTTCTTGTTTTGACTATATGTCTCTACAGTCAACTTGAGTTTAGTGTACTTTCAAGGTTTTTATTCCTATGAGAAGTTGACATTTAATTAATGTCTTTTTTTTAGAAACTTGTAGTTAGAAATAACATTCTGCTTCTTATTTATTGATATTATATAATCTAAAATATTCTGATATGAATACTGTTGTATGAATAGAATGACATTAGAAGTTTTAAAGCATTTAATGTCACTGCTGGTATACAGTAAAAGTTTAACACTATATGGTTAATATATGTCTATATGTCTTTTAAAAAACCATTTACCTATCTTATCTTGACAAGTTTAGAGTTTTATACCTAAATTAACTTTTTTCCTTATTGCTATTACCTATACGATGCTTTCTCCTAAGTTGCTAAAGACACATAGACTGGTCATTGCACATGTAAATCCTACCTAATAGTTTTCATAACTTTTATAATTATTATTTTATTGAAAGAAAAAGTGACTTTTATTGGACTTTAAGGGAGAAATGTTGATATAATGTTCTTTTGGAATGTATACAATTTACCCTTGTTCGTTCAAATGCTGCTTTCTCTACCCCACTATCTGGTTTCAATCCAGACATTGCATTGTGATGCTTATTATAAACATCAGACGTCTCAAATTTGTGTAAAAATGCCACCAATTTGTTCTCTATATTAAACAACCAGCCCCAATGCTGAGTAATGGAGAGGATACAGTGGGACATCCTGGATCAGAAGGGAGAGAGAAAAGGTAGGGAGTAGGAGAATAGAGAATCTGCAGGTCTTGGAACCACATGGAGAGATGGACCGGACCTAAGATATGACTAAAAGAAAGTATAATGGGTGAAATCTGAATGGAAGGAAAGTCTGTGGGTTTGGAGGTTTAGGATGGAGTAACTACTGCCCAGCATTGTGCTCTAGGTTAATTCAATAAATCCTGGTCTCTGTGTGGTGATTTGGGTATACAACTGGTTTAGGATTAACTGCTGCTTAACTAAAAGATATATCAATAGTAAATATTAATAACCCACAACAATATTTCTCTCATATGCCAATTTTCTAAGACTTAAGATCTCCTGTTCATTAGCTATGAACAAGCATTTGGGTTTATTTGTGAATTTTTTTATGAATGCTATTTGCTTTTCTCAAAAAAACAAAACGACAAATTACTCTACCTTGTTTACTCTATTTGTTTGTTTATTTATTTAGTTTTTGAGACAGGGTTTCTTTGTGTAGCCTTGGGGGTCCTCAACCTCACTCTACTGTGGCCTAAAACACAGAGAGATCTGCCTATCTCTACCTAGCAAATGCTGAGATTAAAAGCATGCACCATCAAAGTCTGGCTGATAAAGTTACTTTAATTTTATTGCAAGTATTGATATAGGTTTCTTACTGACCGGACAGTGCATAAAAGAAATTTCAGTCCTATAGGTGGAAGTCTTTTAATAATCATTACATATTTATTGTAGATGAGATTATAACATTTGTTAAATCATACACTATGCAATAGTATATGTCTTTCCTATGTAAGTAAGCTACCATAGGATAACTCTCTATTTTCAAGATCATATATATGCTATACCATATACATATAATATCATATGTATGATAATATTTTATAATGGTTGCAGTAAATGTAAAAATTGCTTCCATATAAAGCTTTCTTTTGTGGCATAGGTAGAGGATTATAAGCAACTTATTAGATATATTGCCACTAAAGAAAATGATATTTCTCCTGAAAGAAACCATTGATTGCAATAGACCCTCTGGAAGAGTGGAGCTTCATGGTCCCTCCCCTATTTGTGATGAAATGTTGAGGGGCTGAATGTTATGCAGGTCTTGTGTAAGTAAGCACAGCTCCTAACGTCATCAGTTTTTAAAATGCTCTACACTCAAACTCACCTGGAAATTTCCAAGACGATAAGGGTAGCAATGTGACAAATGAGCAGGAGAATCTAATCCCACTGTTCAATGAAAGACCATCTCTTTAGTCTTTGGGGAAGGATGGTAGGCCAGCCTTACATTCTCATCCAAATATGTGTTCTCTTTTGCTATTGTTTTCATTTCTATTTGCATTTTCATTGCTTTATTGTTCATCTCAAAGAGAAGGTTGAAGATAAAATTGGATATGTTGGATTTTAGTAGGGCAGACGGTGGATTCTAGTAATGGAAAATGAGGAGATATTTAGAATTCTCTCTGAAAGCCATTATACCGTCACACATATATCACTACTACTGAGGGGCTACAAGGAGGAAAAGATAAAGATGAAAACAGAAAATGGGAGGCAAAGACCGCAGAAAATTTCTTTTTTTTAAAATTTATTTATTTTTATCTCAATCACAGGTTAGGTACTTTGAATCCCAGGCATAGCCCCCTCCCTCAGTCCCTCCTA
>JAQQSO010002976.1:0-13944 GCA_028658305.1 Pachyuromys duprasi
AAGAAAGAAAGAAAGAAAGAAAGAAAGAAAGAAAGAAAGAAATTAAAGACTTCCTAGAACTCAATGAAAATGAAAGCAAAACATACCCAAACTTATGGGACACAATGAAGGCAGTGCTAAAAGGAAAGTTCATAGCACTATGGAATTCAAAAGAAGAAGAAATTTGAAACATCTCAAACAAGCAACTTAATGGCCCAACTGAAAGCCCTAGGAAAAAAAAAGAAGAAGCAGATACACCCAAGAGGAGCAGACAGCTGGAAATAATCAAAGTCAGGGCTGAAATCAATCAATTAGAAACGAATAAAACTATTCAAAGAATCAATGAAACCAAGAGCTAGTCTTTAAGAAAATCAACAAGATAGACAAGCCCCTAGCCAAACTAACAAAAAGGCAAAAAGAAACTATCCAAATCACCAAAATCAGAAATGAAAAGGGGGACATAACTATAGACACTGAGGAAATCCAAACAATTATTAGGTCTTACTACAAAAGCCTATATGCCACAAAATTTGGAAATCTAAATGAAATGGACAATTTTCTTGATAGATTCCATTTACCTAAATTAAGCCAAGATCAGGTAGAAAAACTGAATAGACGTATATCCCCCAAGGAAATAGAAGCAGTCATCAACAGCCCGTACCAAAAAAAAGCCCTGGCCAGACGGTTTTAGTGCAGAATTCCACCAATCCTTCAAAGTGCTAACTCCAATTCTCTCTAAACTATTCCACAAAATAGAAATAGAAGGAAAACTACTGAACTCATTCTATGAAGCCACAGTCACCTTGATACCTAAACCATACAAAGACCGAACAATAAAAAAGAACATCAGACCTATCTCTCTTATGAAGATTAATGCAAAAATACTCAATAAAATACTTGCAAACCGAATCCAAGAACACATAAAAGATATCATCCACCATGATCAAGTAGGCTTCATCCCAGGCATGCAAGGGTGGTTCAATATACAGAAATCCATCAATGTGATCCACCATATAAACAAACTGAAGGAGAAAAACCACATGATAATCTCCTTATATGCCAAAAAAGCATTTGACAAAATCCAACATCCATTCATGTTGAAAGTCTTGGAGAGATCAGGGATACAAGGCACATACCTAAACACAGTAAAGGTAATGTACAGCAAGCCTATAGCCAACATCAAACTTAATGGAGAGAAACTTAAATCAATCCCACTGAAATCAGGGACACAGCAAGGTTGCCCATTGTCTCCATATCTCTTCAACATAGTACTTGAAGCCCTAGCTAGAGCAATAGGACAACTAAAGGAGATCAAATTGGAAAGGAAGAAGTCAAAGTATCACTATTTGCATTCAATATGATAATATACATGAGTGACCCCCAAAATCAACCAGAGAACTCCTTCAACTGATAAACACCTTCAGCAAAGTTACTGGATACAAATTCAACTCAAAAAAATCAAAAGCCCTCCTGTATACCAAAGACAAAAGGTCTGAAAAAGAAATCAGGGAAACAACACCCTTCACAATAGCCACTAATAATAAAAACTACTTTGGAGTGACTCTAACCAAGCAAGTGAAAGACCTGTTTGAAAAAAAACTTCAATTCTCTGAAGAAAGAAATTGAAGAAGATATCAGAAGATGGAAAGACCTCCCGTGATCATGGATTGGTAGGATTAACATAGTGAAAAGGGCCATTCTGCCAAAAGCAATCTACAGATTCAATGCAATTCCTATCAAAATACCAACACAGTTCTTAACAGACATTGAAAGAAAAATTCTCAACTTCATATGGAGAAAAAAAAAGCAGAATTTCCAAAACAATCCTGTACAACAGATCATCTGGAGGTATCTCCGTCCCTGACCTCAAGCTGTACTACAGAGCAATAGTAATAAAAACTGCATGGTATTGGCATAGAAACAGAATAGTGGATCAATGGAACCAAATAGAAGACCCAGAAATGAACCCACACACCTATGGAAACTTGATTTTTGACAAAGAAGCCAAAACCATTCAATGGAAAAAAGATAGCATCTTCAATAAATGGTGCTGGTCCAACTGGATACCTATATGCAGAAAAATGAAACTAGATCCATATTTATCACCTTGCACAAAGCTAAAGTCCAAGTGGATCAAAGACCTCAACATAAAACCAGACACACTAAACCGGTTAGAAGAAAAAGTAGGGAAGACCCTAGAACTCATTGCCACAGGATACTACTTCCTGAACAGAACACCAACAGCACAGGCTCTAAGAGCAACAATAAATAAATTGGACCTCATGAAACTGAAAAGCTTCTGTAAAGCAAAAAACACTATCATCAAAACAAAACGACAGCCTACAGACTGGGAAAGGATCTTTACCAATCCTACATCTGACAGAGGGCAAATATCCAGTATATATAAAGTACTCAAGAAGTTAAAAAGCAACAAATTGAGTAATCCAATTAAAAAATCGAGTATGGAGCTAAACAGAAAACTCTCTGTAGAGGACTGTAGATGGCAGAAAAACACTTAAAGAAATGTTCAAAGCCCTTAGACATCAGGGAGATGCAAATCAAAACAACCCTGAGATGTCACCTTACACCTGTCAGAATGGTTAAGATCAAAAACTCAAGTGACAACACATGCTAGAGAGGTTGTCGAGAAAGGGGAACCCTCCTCCATTGCTAGTGGGAATGCAAACTTGTACAACCACTCTGGAAATCAATTTGGCACTTTCTTAGACAATTAGGAATAGTGATTCCTCAAGACCCAGCTATACCACTCTTATATCCAAAAGATGCTCAAGTACACAACAAGGACATCTGCTCAACTATGTTCTTAGCTGCTTTATTCGTAATAGCCAGAACCTGGATACAACCCAGATGTCCCTCAGTGGAGGAATAGATACAGAAATTATGGTACTTTTACACAATGGAATACTACTCAGCAATTAAAAATGAGGAAATCATGAAATTTGCAGGCAAATGGTGGGACCTAGAAATGATCATCCTGAGTGAGGTATCCCAAAAGCAGAAAGAAACACTTGGTATATACTCACTTATATAGACCTATAGGATAGGATGGACATGCTGAAATCTATACACCTAGGGAAGATAAGTAAGAAGGAGGACCCAGGGTGGGATGATCAGTGCTCACTTAAATAGAAAAATGGGATGGACATTGAATGTAGTTGAAAACAAGCAACAGGACAGGAGCCTACCACAGAGGACCTCTGAAAGACTCTAACTAGCAATGTAGCAAAGCAGATATTAAGATTCACAACCAAGCCTTTGACAGAGTGCAGGGAATCATATGAACAAGGACTATTTCTGTCATGAACTCAATGGCTCTTGTACACCCCCCTCCCCGAGGGAGGAGCAGCCTAGCTCTATTCCAGAAGAGGACATTGCAGCCAGCCCTGAAGATACATGATAAGCTAGGCTCAGATGGAAGGGGGAGGAGGTCCTTCTCTATTAGTGGACTTGGAGGGGGGCAGGGAGGAGATGAGGGAGGGATGGGAAGATTAGGAGGGAATGAGGGAGGGAGCTATGGCTGGGATACAAAGTACATAACCCGTGATTAATATAAAAATAAGTAAATTACTTAAAAAAACAAAAAAACAGAGTTATGTTATGTAAACATGTTTTTAACTTAATCCCATGTGTGGGGTGTTGGGCTGCTTAAGATTGTCCTCAGCAGCAGACTATTTGCCTCTTACAGGCTTTGAGAGGGGTGTGACCTTTGCCAGCTGCAGATGGTTTAGTTCTGGGGACTCAGAAAGGAAATAAACACCAAAGCCTAGAGAGGGATGGGGTGCTCTGAGAAAGAAGAACATGGCTGCTGCTACCCTCTACTGCTTCCGGATGCTGTTGGACTTGCCCAAAGAACTTGATGACCCTAACTAGCAGAAAGTATGCAAAAGAGAACTATGCTCCCTTTCCCCACTAACCTTCTTTCTTCCCTGCCTGGTGTTGGGGTGTCAAAAGAGATTGGTGTGGAGAAGAGACATAGAAGCATAACAATCCCAATAAAATAGATAAAGATAGAAATGAACACGTTTCTAAGAAAAATAAAGAGCATATGAGCTATATACACTCAGGAATCATATCTGTCTGTTTTACTTGAATGGGTAGAAGAATGCCTCATCTGTGGTAATGTGTGATGTGAATATTTGTTAAGTTTTAAGGCATTGCCTGCTTTTTAAACAAATATAACCCATTTCATTTCATCACTTCTATACAATGAAAATATTATCTTTAAACAAAAGAAAAGCTGAAGTTTAGAGTTTAACAAAACTGTTGAGCATCATAAGCAGAGAGTCCCAGAGCTAAGGTTAAATTCAAGTCATTCAGCTTCAGACTCTCAGCATTTTCCTCATCATGGTGGTGTTGTTTCCCTTTACCAGAGTTTGGGTTTCTTTCTTGGAGTTTATCCTGTTGGTATTGGCACTTCATCACAGCCTCATGGGAAAATAGACTCAAAATAAAAAAAGTCAGGTCCCATGAGAAATAATAGAAAATCTATTAACACCTGGAGAAAGCAAGGTTCTGCCTTTTCATCTGACCCCAAGGACAAAGGAGACAAAGCCAAGGACAACTAATGGCACGAGTTTTCTGTAATCTGCTTCAGCCTCTTCTGGTCCTGTAAGGTCCGTGTAGAAGCATCTTAGCAGTTTCTTCAGCCTGCTCCAGCAAAGCCAATGTGTCTCCTTTAAAACTTTCTACATTTTAAGAGAGTGAGTATTGATAAATATGTAGGAAGGAGACAATTGGAATGTCTATTATTGGTCATGCTACTTAAATATTGTCACTGATTCTATGATTCTGACCAACAAATATGCAGATTTTTATAGAAATTTCCAATCTACTTAAACAAAACTTCTGTCATTGATCAATTGTAAGACATTTCCATTTCTCAAGCCTTCATTATTACTACTGTCTTGTTTTTAATTTTTAGTTAGCACTGAAAGTAATGGGTCTTGTTAAGTAGTGCTTCTTTTGAAGTATGTTCAAAGCTTATTGATATTCTGTATCTCATAGATTTTTTCAACTTGCTATAAAATTCTGTTCATAATTTTATGTGAATAAATATGGTAGTTTTGTTGAAGACATAAACACTTATGACAATAAAGTGATATAATGAGGCTATTTCTAAACATCCTATTCCCCCCCTAATCATAAAGTCTTTACAAAAGTACTTCTTTCCATTTGTTAAGAACATGACCTTTATCTGTCCCAATTGTGCTTCTGAATGAGGATTGAGCATCTTCCCTAGGGTCTTCCTTGTTGTTTACCTGCTTTAGGACTATACATTTTAGTATGTTTATCCTATATTATATTTCTAATATCCACTTATGAATGAGTATATACTGTGTGTGTCTTTCTGCTTCTGGGATACCTCACTCAGGATGATCTTTTCTAGTTCCCACCATTTGCCTGCAAATTTCATAATTTCCTTGTTTTAAATTGCTAAATGGTATTCCATTGTGAAAATGTACCACAATTTCTGTATCCATTCCTCAGCTGAGGGACATCTGGGTTGTTTCCAGATTCTGGCTATTACAAATAAAGCTGATACAATCATGGCGGAGCAAATGCCCTTGTATACTTGAGCATCTTTTAGATACCTATGAGTAGTCTTGATCTTTTTTTTTTTTAGGTTAAATAGTATTTTTTTAATGTAACTATTAGGGTTGGAGAGATGGCTTAGAGGTTAAGAACACTGTCTGCTCTTCTAGAGGTCCAGATTTTTTTCACTTTTATTCTATATTAATCACAGGTTATGTACTTTGTATCCCAGCCATAGCCCCCTCCCGCATTCCCTCCCTATCCCCCCTTCCCTCCCTCATCTCCTCCCTGCACCTTTCCAAGTCCACTGATAGGGGAGGACCTCCTCCCCTTCCATCTAACTCTAGCTTATCAGGTCTCTTCAGGAATTGCTGCAATGTCCTCTTCTGTGGCCTAGCAAGGCTGCTCCTCCCTCAGGGGGCAGGAAGGTCAAAGAGCCAGCCATTGAGTTCATGTCCAAAATAGTTCCTGTTCCCCTTACTAGTATACCTACTTGGGTATTGAGTTACCATTTGCTACATACAAGCAGGGGTTCTAGGTTATAACCATAAATGATCCTTGGTTGGAGAGAGAGTCTCATAAAAGACCCCTGTGCCCTGATATATTTGATCTTGAGGTAGCACTATTCCTAATTGTCTGAGAAAGCACCAGACTGATTTTTAAAGTGGTTGCACAAGTTTACATTTCCACCAGCAATGGAGGAGGATTCCCCTTTCTCCACATCCTCTCCAGCTTGTGTTGTCAATTGAGTTTTTTATCTTAACCATTCTGATGAGTGTAAGGTGAAATCTCAGGGTCATTTTGATTTGCCTCTCCCTGATGGCTAAGGATGCTGAACATTTCTTTAAGTGTTTCTCTGCCATTTGATATTCCTCTATTGAGAATTCTCTGTTTAGCTCTGTACTCTATTTTTTAATTTGATTACATGGTTTGTTGGTGTTTAACTTCTTAAGTTGTTTATACATATTGGATATTAGGGTTTATATGTTAGGTTATTTTTGGATATAGGGTTGGTGAACAGGACAGGATCCTACCACAGAGGGCCTGTGAAAGACTCTACTGATTGAGGTATGGAAGCAGAGGCTGAGACTCATAGCCAAACTTTGGGCAGAGTTCATGGAATCTTTTGAAAGAAGGGGGAGATAGAGAATGAACCCCCAATCAAGGACAATGCATGGAGAGGATCTTAAACCCCCACTCAGATGTAGCCCATAGACTCAGTCTCCAAATTGGTTCCCTAGTAAGAGGAACAGGGACTTTCTCTTGCATAAACTCAGTGGCAAGCTCTCTGCTCACCTCCCTCTGTGGGGGGCAGGGTGCAGCCTTGCTAGTCCACAAAGGAAGAGAATGCAACCAGCCCTGATGAAACCTAATAGGTTAGGGTCAGATAGAAGGAGAGAAAGAGCTCCCTTATCAGAGGACTAGGGGAGGGGCATGGGGGAGAAAATGGAGGAAGGGTAGGATTGGGAGGATATGAGGGAGGCATCTACAGCCAGGATACAAATTGAATAAATTGTAATAAATCATAATAATAAAAAAGAAAAGAAAGAAGAAAACATGACCTTTACTTTAAAGATACAACTTTTTATTTTATACATATTTTACTTCTTGAAGTAAATTTAGTTTTCCATGCAATTGCAGGAAGTGGGGCAGAGAAGTCTGGTATAGCCCTTCTCCCAAATGTACTAGCTTTAAAAGATGGAATACAATAATACAACCAGGATGGTACCCTTTACTTCAAAATGGATGATGGTAAACAATTTTCTTTCTTTGCCTATGGGTATTTTTTTTATTTTGCATTGTTCAGATATTTTTTATTATATGGACTCATTTATTTGACACATGAAGTTATTCAAAGAAAGATAAGTATAACTGAATAAAAAGAAATATATTTTTCATATTACTAAATATTGCATTGGCCAAAAATAACAAGGTGTAGAATGTAGCTTAGGATTTGATGAAAAAACAAAAACACCGTGTACAGAAAATTTTCAGGCTTCCAAATTCAATGAATCCAGTACCACACATGCTTCTTCACACTGCTCCACTTCTTCCAAGTCTTTTTAACTTACTAAGATCTGCTGAAGATCAGTGTGTGCAGCCTCTAACCTCTAACCAGCACTGGCAATCTGGGATCATTATCCAGGAGTCTTGCAGGACTACTGTCTGCTTCTTAATGGCATAGTTTTCACCATTTTCTTCCATATATATATATATATATATATATATATATATATATATATATATAATTCTTGTTGCTTTGCTTCTTATTCATATGTCACGTTATTTTGACCAATCACTTCACCACAGCCATCTTGATTTTGATCTACCTTACATAAGGATCAGCCATGGTTCCTAGAGTGCTGCAGGCTGTTTAGTTACTTTTTTAATCAGGCTCCTTAAAATAATTTTCCTTAATCCTCCCAAAATTCAGTAAAATAAAATGCAGATCAGTTCACTATAGAAAAGTCATCATGTGACTTTTTTAATTCACAATTTGTGTGGCAATGCTGGGTTTGCCTTTCAGTGACAGTAAGACAGTGTTTACATAAGAGTTTCAGCTGCATTGCTGACCCTTTTACCATTTTTATAAGACTTTTCTGAAAAAGTCAGCCATCACATGCTTCAGGAAAATCTTTGATCAGTTTGACAATAATCATTCTGTGATAACAATCCCCTGTTCCTTGGTTGATGCTTTGGAATTTTAAACGTGGCCTTAATATTCACAATATTCATCAATAATTCTAACCTTTCTTCATTAGGTTTGCTCCTGTTTCAGAATTGGTGGAGAGTGGACACCCATGAGAAAGGTGAGCATACAACCTGGACTCCTTGCCTTGGCCACACAGCTTTCATCTCTCTCCTCCATTCACACTCCACTGCCTGGTCTCACAATAGCTACAGTGATCTTTCTTCATGGAGTGTATGAGCATGTCGTTTCACTTCCACAATAATCAGATGGTTTCTTCATCTACAAAATAAGTCAAATTCATGAGCCTAGAACAAAAATCTAGGAGTGTAAAATATCCAACACCAACCACATTAGTTTTCTTTTTACTGTATTAATGTTGTTTGATTGGCTGATTGGAGTACTTTTGTTTATTTTTTTTTTATTTTGGAGACAAGCCTTCTTTCTAGTACTAGCTAGCCTGGGACTCACATGAATTCTATATTGGCCTGTAACTCATGGCCATCACTTGCCTCAGCCTCCCAAATGCTGGGATTACAGACGTGATCAACTACACACAGAAATTAATTTCTGTCTGCTTACAATGTTTTATTTTTTTTCATATGGTGATTCCCTCGAAATGTCTAATGCAGTAAGTTTCACTTTCCAACATTATCTCAGCATTCTTTCTTAAAATTCAATGTCCTAGACTGCAACAATTATATTAAGAGAAGAGCTTGTTGGTAATTAACAAAATTAGAACCAAATAATACATCTAGTTTCTAGCTCGGTCTCACTAACATCCTGATCATGATTATTTTAAATATATCTGTTCCCTTTATCTTTTGCACTCTTCTTTTTGCAATTTTCTTCAGAAACTTTAGTAATCCTCTAAAGCATTGAGGAGTGAGTCCTTGGATATAGTAGAATAATTCTGTAAAATATAATTTACTCAGAATAAGAATGGATTTGCCATTCAACAGATGTGTTTTGAATTAAAAGGATGCTACATGATAGGGGTGGCATTGGATGCCTTTACTCCCAAGACTAAAAAGGTGGAGGCAGAGGCAGGAGAATTGTGGGTTAAAAGCCAGTCAAGGCTATACAATGAGTCTCTATGTCAAAAACAAAAAAAGAGAAGACAAGCAAGCAAGCAAGCAAGAAAACGTTGTTTCCTTGAATTTCCACGATTACTCTGGGGTCAGTGTGATCACACAGAAAATAGAAATTTCAGGCATAGAGGGCACATAAACTCTTTTCAATGGATGCTAGCCATCATTCAACTCTCAAAGTCGAGACCCATGAAAGTGAAAAAAAAAATCATTAGTTAGCCTATCTTCTGTTATAATTCTATCTCTAGAGATCTGACAAACTCTTATTTTGTGCTCTTTTTTTTTAAATTATGAACATTGGAATGTTTCTCAAATGACTGGGTGTGTTCAGGACTATCACATCTCCAAAATGTATCCTTCAATGTCCCTTCTACAGGCTCAGGGATCTTCCTATGCCTGCCCTTTCTAGATGTTAATGTACAAATTGGAAAAAAAAAAAAAACTTCAGAAGCTCACTCAGGCATGTCTCAGATTAAGCACTAAGAATTTGTCCACTTCCAAAGAATCATGGCTTTGATTCTTTCCCTGAAACCAATCAGTAATCTGGAGGGGAAAAAATCTAAAATCTAATTTGCGTGCTTAAGAAACTGTTTTCATGAGCACACTGGAAATTTATGCTCATGCCCATGGCTGCAGGAAACTGGACAAGGGTAACTGAGTTTATCCTCATGAGCTTCTCTTCCCTGCCTTCTGAAATACGGGCCTTACTCTTCCTGGCATTTCTAGTCATATATCTGGTTACTTTCCTGGGAAATAGCCTCATCATTCTGGTGACTTTGGCTGACCCAATACTGCAAACTCCAATGTACTTCTTCCTCAGGAACTTGTCATTCATAGAGATTGGCTTCAACCTGGTTATTGTGCCCAAAATGTTGGCGACCCTGATTGCCCAGGACACAAGCATCTCCTTCTTTGGCTGTGCTACTCAGATGTATTTCTTCTTCTTTGGAGTTGCCGAATGCTTCCTCCTGGCCACTATGGCATATGACCGCTACGTAGCCATCTGTAGTCCTTTGCATTACCCAGTCATCATGAACCAAGAAATGCGTGCCAAATTGGCTGCTGCCTCCTGGTTTCCAGGATTCCCTGTAGCCACTGTGCAGACCACATGGCTTTTCAGTTTTCCATTTTGTGCCACCAACAAGATCAACCACTTCTTCTGTGACAGTCCACCTGTGCTGAGGCTGGTCTGTGCAGACACAACACTGTTTGAAGTCTATGCCATTGTTGGGACTATTCTGGTTGTCATGATACCCTGCCTGCTGATCCTATGTTCCTACACTCACATTGCTGCTTCCATCCTCAAGATTCCATCAACTAAAGGGAAGTACAAAGCCTTCTCTACCTGCTCTTCACATCTCGTCGTTGTCTCTCTTTTCTATGTGTCTTTAAGCCTCACTTATTTTAAGCCTAAATCAAATAATTCCCCTGAAAGCAAGAAATTGTTATCATTGTCCTACACTGTTGTGACTCCTCTGTTGAACCCCATCATCTATAGCCTGAGAAATAATGAGGTGAAGAATGCTCTGAGCAGGACCTTCCACAAGGTCCTGGCCCTCAGAAACTTTATCCTATAGACATTAAAAGGTAAGATTAATATTTATTCAAGGGAGAGCATATATTTGTGACTCATAACCACGGCTTATTGATCTGACTGTGATGAATTCCAGTTGACCACATGGCCTTTGTAAATCTCAATAGAAGGAGGAAAAAAACCAAAACAATAGTTTAGACCCGTTATTACCATCTATACAGAATTTCTTTTTTAAGATATATATTATTTTTAAAAGATATAATTTATTTTTATTAATTACAATTTATTTACTTTGAATTCCAACTATAGCTCCCTCTCTTTTGCCTGCCAATTGTACATTCTCAAAAATGCGTCTTTATTTTTCTCATTTAGTTTCTATAGTCATAAAGTTAATTCTGAAATAACCTAGACTTTAAAGCAAATAAGGACAAAAATAACCCAGAGAACCAAAGTGAGGTGAATTGTAAATACTGAGTACTGAGATGAGGTGGGGATCTCCTGAGTTTAAAAGGGATGACCTGGTGGTTAAAATGCCCACAGATCAGAAGTATTAGTACTGGGCATATTGATCTTCTTTGTAGGCTTGCACTCCTGTACTCCAAGAACTCCATGCTTCCATGATACTCATGCTTTTCACCATCCCAGTAAACACATACATGCCATCTCACCACTCAAAATTTCGAAGTATTTGTGTTTGATCCAGTGTTTGCCATGTACAAAATACCAGAGACTATATGCTTGAGGATGAGGTTCTCATCTTCAAATTTCATGCTGTGTGTGGACTTGTTCATGGTGCTATTATGGTATGTGAAGTCACCACACAGACACATGAATCTTGGAACAATTATGGGAAAGCAAAACCTTTATAACCAAGTCATTCCTCTGCAGTGCTCAGAGTATGAATTTTTTCTGCTTGAACTTTGTTTACAAACATCTCAAAGGAGATGTCTTAGAGGTTCAACATCAACCACAATATCAAAGAAGACCGGGGTTGATCAAAGTGATAGCAACTGGCAACAGCGGACAGCAACATCTTCAAAGCCTTTATGGTCCTTTACTTACTGATTCTGTTAGCATTTCAACAGTCCATTGACAAGGATTTCAAGATTATTTTACTCCTGTGTAACACATTTTGAACACTGTAAAATGGTTAGTAATTTTAACATGGGGTCATATGCAGAAAAAGAGGGAAAAAACTCATCCTGAACCATGGTCATTTCTCTCTTTGTGTAATTCTGACTCTCTGATTACTAAAAAATGTAAAAGTCAGAGCCACCATGTAGTGGTTGGGAATTGAACTCAGGACCTCTGGAAGAACATCCAGTGCTCTTAACCTCTAAGCAGTCTCTCCAGCCCCAGAGAGATGCTGTACACGATAGAACCCATTCATTGGAACTTCAGGCGGCCACTGGGAATATCAGGTGTAGTGGTGGATATCTATACTCCTAGCACTTGGGAGCTGGAGCCAAGGGAACCAGGTGTCCAAGAACAACATTGTTATATACCTTGGAGGTTGGGAACAGTCTACAGGAAATCCCATAGAAAATTAATTAAACAAGCAAGTAAACAACAGCATTGTGAGTCAGAAACTATGTGCAATGGTGGACCTCATTGTAACATTCACAGCAATAAAATTTGTATGTCATTTATGCTTTTTCTTTTCAGTATCTCATCAATTGCTGGATTGTGTCTGAATATAATGCTATACTTTGAATTTTCATTATTAAATTTCATGTCCTTTGTTCTTCAACAGAATTTGTGGGGTTTTTTTTCTTCTCATGCTTAGGCTTCTATGTGGACAAAGATATATGTGAGGTCCATGTTTGTACATAAGTAAAGCTTAATAAATATTGCTGAAATAAGCAAATGGAAAAGAAATGTAAAAGTCCTGATTCCTCCCCTAGCATCAGTCTCCTCCATGCCATGGTTCACTATTCATGCCCTTGAGACAATGAACTAGGATGCAGCACAGAGCAGTAGCTCCATAACCCTCATGAACACAGCTGCATTAACCCCACTGACCATTTCCTTCCTAATGAGTTCTTCCCAGAAAGAATATCCTGAGAGTCTGTGAACACCCTAACTCACATGTTGGTCCTTACACTTTGTTGAAGTTGTATCATAAGTGTCAGTTATGGTGTTACTTTCATCAACGATTAGCTGATACCAACAGATCTTTTTTAATACTAGGATTATTTTTATGACATCATGACACTTTAACATATAGATGTGTCGGCTTTTATTTAATAATTTACTGTTACAAATCGTATTATCAAGATCACCTTTTTGCGTATGTCCTTTAACATTTATAATGGTCTCTCTGACAGATATAAATCTAGAAATTGAATTTCTGAGGCAAAAGATAAGTGCAACATTACATAAGGGAAAAATTAAACCATTTAAACTTCCATCAAAATTTTTAAGTATGCTCGTGTCCTTGAGACCACATCAATAATATTTATTATGAAAAAATGAATATTAATTAATTTGTATGGAAAATAAGTCAATTAATTTTTAATTTAAATAAAATAAAGCTAGAAGTATAAGGAAAATAGATGAGTATGAGAACAAACAGGCAACCATTTCATTTGAACTTCTGAATAACTTGAATTCAGGTAATTAACACAGGTTAATATCTTGTTATTACATTTTTTCCTTGACTGTCTGTCACCATTATTTTGCCAAATTCATCCAATCTGTCAAGGACCTGCTATGATTTCTTGCACAATGTATACCACTCTTGTGTGTTTACATGCCAAATATATCAATAATTTCAATTTTATAAGTAGTTGTGGGTACTTTTTTACAAATTTGTCTTGAAGTACCTCTAGCTCTTTGAAAATTAAGACTTCACAGATGTTTCTGTTTAGGTGTATCAAAAGCCTTACATTCCACATAACTCCACTAAAAGACACTAGGAGGATATAAATAGAGTTAGAGTCAGATAAAGGCATAGAATTTCAAATCCAGAGTATTGCCAGAAATAACAGTTGGTACTTGGATACACAACACAGGCAGATGAGTAAAGCTGAGCATTGCAACCACAGATGTTTAACATGCACAACAGGTAGAATGAAACTTCCAGCGATATTACCACT
>JAQQSO010002977.1:0-13944 GCA_028658305.1 Pachyuromys duprasi
CAAATGGGGCCCAGGATAGCTTGGTGTCAGACTGAAGACGCTAGTGAGGGAAACAGGGACTGTTTCAGTCATGAACTTGATGGCTGACTCTTTGACCCTCCCCCATACATGCCTGGGAGTGACAGACTGGCTAGATCCTAGGGGAGGACATTGCAGCCAGCCCTGAGGAGACAGGATGAGCTGGGGTTGGATGGAAGGGGAGGAGGTCCTCTTCTGTTGGTGGACTTGGAGGGGGCGGGGAGGAGATGAGGGAGGGTGGGGGAGGGTTGGAGAGAATGAGGGAGGGGGCTATTCTTGGTATGCAAAGTACCTAACCTGTGATTGGTACAAAAATATATAAATTAATTTTAAGAAAGACCTAATGATTATTTGGATTTCTTCAGTGTCTATCATTATGTCCCTCTTTTCGTTTCTGATTTTCCTAATGTGGGTAGTTTTTCTCTGACTTTTAGTTAGTTTGGCTAAGGGTTTGTCTATCATGTTGACATTTCTCAATGAACCAGCTCTTGGTCTCATCAATCCTTTGAATTCTTTTCTTTGTTTCTAATTCATTGATTTCAGCTCTGCATTTGACAATTTCCAATCCTCCACTCCTCTTGTGGGTGTCTGCTTATTTCTTTTCCCCTAGGGCTTTGACGTGTGCCATAAATTTGCTTATATGGTATATCTTAAATGTCCTTCTAGAGGCACTTAGTGCTATGAAATTTCCTCTTAACACTGATTTCACTGTGTTCCATAAGATTGGATGTTTGTGCTTTCATTTTCATTGAATTTTAGGAAGTCTTTAATTTCTTTTTTTCATTTCTTCCCTAACCAAGCTATCATTGAGTAGAGAGCTGTTTACTTTCCATGTGTATGTAAGCTTTTTTGCTAATTCTGTTGCTGTTGAGGCTTAATTTTAGGCCATGTTGGTCTGATAGGACATAAGGGATTATTTCGATTTTCTTGTATGTGATGAAGATTGCTGTGTGCCAGACTATAAGATCAATTTAGGAAAGTTCCTTAAGGTGCTGAATGGAAGGTATACTATTTTGAGTTTGGGTGAACAGTTCTGTAGACATGTATTAAACCCATTTGATTTAGGACCTCTGTAAATGCCATTATTTACTTATTTTGCTGCTGTCTAGATGATATGTCCCTTGGTGACAGTAGAATGTTGAAGTCTCCCTATATTAAGGTGTTGGGATTGGTGTGTGATTTGAGCTTTAATAATGTTTCATCTACAAATGCAGGTGCTCTTGTGTTTGGGGCATAGATGTTCAGGATTGTGACATACTCCTGATTGATTATTCCTTTGATGATTATTCCTCAGCTTTTTATATTAATTTTGTTTGAAAGTCTATTTTATTAGATACTAGAAGAGCTACCCCAGCTTGTTTTCTGGGTCCAGTTGCTTGCTTGAAAAATATATTTCCAGCCCTTTACTCTGAGGTAGTGTTTATCTTTGTTGCAGAGGTGTGTTTCTTGGATGCAGCAAAATACTGGATCCCGTTTCCCCAACCATTCTGTTAGTCTGTGTCTTTTTATTGGAGAGTTTAGTCCATTGATGTTGATAGATAATAGTGACCAATGAATGTTAGTTCCTTTTATTGTGGAGTTGGTGGTGTTTCTATCAATTTTTTTCTTTAATGTTTTGCTGTGAAATTATCTATATCCTGTGTTGTTTTTTGTTTGGGGGGTAGTTGATTTTGTTGGATTGGAGTTTTCCTTCTAGTATCTTCTGTACCGCTGGTTTGCTGTGTAAGTTTTGTTTAAGTTTATTTTTGTCATGAAATATTTTGTTTTCTCCATCTGTGTTGATTGAAAGCTTCGCTAGGTATTGTAGTCTGGGTTGGTATTTGTGGTTTCTTAGAGTTGGCATGACATCTCTCCAGTCCCTCTGGCATTCAGAGTTTCTGTTGAGAAGTCTGGTATGATTCTGATACGTCTACCTTTTTATGTCACTTGGCCTTTTTCCCTTGCTGCTTTTAATATTTTTCTTTGTTTTGTACAGTTAGTGTTTTTACTATTATGTGATGTGAGGAGTTTCTTTTCTGATCTGGAATATTTGGTGTTCTGTAAGCTTCTTGTATGATAATGGCCATTTCTTTCTTTAAGTTGGGAAAATTTTCTTCTATGATTTTCTTGAAAATATTTTCTGGACCTTGGAGCCTGGAATCTTCTTTTTCATCTATTCCAGATACTCTTAGATTTGTCTTTTCATGGCATCCTTGATTTCTTCGATATTTTGTGTTTGAAACTTTTATGATTTTACTTTTTCTTTGAGGGATGTATCAATTTCTGCAAGTGTATCTTAGGCACCTGAGATTCTCTCTTCCATCTCTTGTATTCTGTTAGTGATTCTTATCTTTGCAGTTCCTGATCTTCGCTCTAACTTCTCCAGCTCCTGGTTTTTCTTTTTCTGTTTGTCATTTCTTTATTGTTTCTAATTCTGTTTTCATCACTTGCACCATTTCCCTCATCTGTTTGAAAGTGGATTCTGGTTTTTCCATGATGGCACCTATTTTTTTTTTATTTATTTCCTCTTTAAGTTCTATTATTTATGTGGCAATATTTGCCTATGTTTAAGAGATTTGTTCTTTTCCTCTTTATTTGTCTCCATTTGTGTGGTTATTTCTTCATGAGATTTCTATGATTAATATTTATGTGCCACTAATAACTTAATGAGCATATCTTTAAAATATTTTTCCTGTGTTTCTGATGAATTAAACTATCCATTGATTTTGGGGGTTACTGCTTAAGCCATGGTGTCCTGATGTTTGTTGGATGTGTTTTTACCCAACCTCTAGACATCTGCTTATCTGTAACCTTCACTGTTTATTCCTGGAGTATGTACTTCAGACTAGGTCCATATGTCTCTGGTATCTGTAGTATTCTTTATGAAGATGAGAGAGGTCCACCAGTACAAGAGCGGCTATTGGTGTTTCAACTGTACCTACGCAAGGATGGTGGTGGTTGCATGTGTGCAAGCATGGGTGTGTGTGGGTGTGTGGAAGTGTGCCTTGAAGAACAGGGTGTTAGAGCACCTTGGTGCCTGGAATACTAGAGCTTAAGCACAGCAGGGGGTCCTGGCACTGTTCACAAGTGCAATGCACATGTGCAAGTGTGCTGAACACTTCAGTAGCCTACAAGCCTATCATACAGACCTCCTGGTATTCGGATCTGCCTGGGCTCTAGGATTTGTTTATCTGGTCTCCACTGAGATTTTCATTTTGAGAATGCTGTCCCAAGGATCCTTATGTTGCAAAATGTGGAGGTGTGGAGGGGGGGAGATCCAATGTCTTTCTGCTTGTGTAGAGGTTTCCTGGATCTGGCACTCTGCAAGCACACACTTGAAGGGCACCCTCACTTGCAGGCTTGGGCTAGTCACAGCTGCAGACCTCTGAATCCCTCAAAATCACCTGCAGCAGAGCCAAACTGGGATGCTCTTATAGCCTCCTGCCTCAGCAGCCCACCTCGGAGGCTCTTACTGCTGCTACTTTTGCTGTCTCAGTCATTGAGCACAGAGGCTCCTGGTTGGGTGCTGCTCTGCCCAGCAAGGAGGCTCATATTAGGGGCAAGGAGAAGTGCAAGGCGCTTGAATATTCACCACTATCACTCCCTGGAGATGGCAATGGGTGACAGGGATAAAAACTGTCCCAGGTCACAGGTTGTACCCTCTTGCACAGGAAGCCACAATGTCAATGTTCTGGCTTCAGCTGCCCCTCCACTCACCAATATCTGAGTTTCTGATCCTGTGCCCCTCAGATAAAATTCTTGCTCTACTTGCCATCTTGGTGTCCTGTGAAATCTTATGTAATACTTGTTTTTAAAAAACAGTAGTGAATGTGTACTACTACTGTATCAAATAAAATGTTTTTTAAGCAAGAGACCATTTTTACTTGTACAGACAATCTTTAACCTTTTTATAGACCTGCTGTAAGAATATTATTAGGGTGGATAAGAGTATTGATCTATTTTCAAGTTGTTTATAGCTAAATAGACACCATTTTATGTAAAGAGTTACAACATAAAAATACTCTGGAGTCCCACTGGAACAATATGCCTTAGATGCCAAGAAAATACCATAATGTTAGTGAGGTAAAAACAATAAAAATGCAATAAAGACAAAACAGAGAGATGGTGACTATAAGGGCTTTTCTGAGTTTCTCATTAAATAATTCATTGAGAGAAGAAGTTAGACCTCAGTAAGTTGAGGGAAAAGAGTCATGTATTTACTGAGAGATTTTTAGCAATAGAGCTTTTATAAGCACAAGTAGTTTCCAGAGGTGATGTATGAATAACAAGGACATTAGTGTAACTGAAAAAAAAATATGGTAGATATACTGAGATAGTAACAAAGAAAGGCAGAAAATGGTTGCCCAAACTTAAAATTCTAGGACTCAGGAAGCTGAGGTAAGGGGCTCACTAATTCAAGGCCAGCCTTGGTTATGATCTGAGATGAATCATTTTGAAAAATAAACCTGCAGTCAGAAAAATAATATACAAGAATATTTTAAAAATTCATCAGCAATAAAGGAGGGTTCCCCTTTCTCCACATCATATCCAGGATGGGTTATCGCTTGTGTTTTTTTTTTTTTTTTTATGCTTAGCCATTTTGATGGCTGTGAAAAAAATGTCAGCGTTATTTTTATTTGCATTTCCTTGATAACTGAAGAGGTTGAACATTTCTTTACGTGTTGCTCTGCCATCCGATATTTTTCTTTTGAGAAATCTGTTTAGTTCTGCACCCCATTATTAACTGGATTACTTGATTTCTTGTTGTTTAACTTCTTTTTGAAATAATTTTTTATTTTTTTATATTAATCACAGGTTATTTACTTTGTATCTCAGCCATAGCGCCCTCACTCATACACTCCCAATCTTACCCACCCTCCCTCATCTCCTCCCTGTCCCTGTCCACTGCCACTGTTAGGGGAGGTCTTCTTCCCCTTCCATCCAATTGTAGCTTATCAGGTATCTTCAGGACCGGCTACAAAGTCCACCTCTGTGGCCTGGCAGGGCTGCACTTCCCTAGGGGGAGGGGGGCTCAAAGAGCCCACCATTGAGTTCATGTTAGAAATAGTCCCTGTTCTTTTTACTAGGGTGCCCACTTGGATACTGAGTTTCCATGGGCTATATCTGAGCAGAGGGTCTAGGTTATATTCATACATTGTCCTTAGTTGGAGAAACAGTCTCCTAAAAGACCCCTGTGCCCAGACGTATTTAGTTCTTGTGGAGCTCCTGTCCTCTCCAGGTCATATTAAACTCTCCCTTCTTTCATATGATACCCTGTACTCTGCCCAAGGTTTGGTTATGAGTCTCAGCACATGCTTTGACACAATACTAGGTAAGGTCTTTCAGAGGCCCTCTGTGGTAGGCTCCTATCCTGTTACTTGTTTTCTTTTATGGCCAATGTCGATCCCATTTGTCTTTCTAAGTGAAGATTTATTATCTTACGCTGAGTCCTTTTTCTTGGTTATCTTCTTTAGGTGTACAGATTTTAGTATGTTTATCCTGTCTTATAGGTCTAGTACCCACTTATAAGTGAATATATATCATGTGCGTCTTTCTGCTTCCCTGATACCACACACAGGATGATCTTTTCTAGATTCCCACCATTTACCTACAAATTTCATGATTTTCTTCTTTTTAGTTGCTGAGTACTATTCAATTGTGTAAAAGTAGCACAATTTCTGTATCTATTCCTCCGTTGATGGACATCTGGGTTGTTTCCAGGTTCGGGCTACTACAAATAAAGCTGCTACAAACATGGTTGAGCAAATATTCTTGTTGTGTACTTGAGCATCTTTTGGATATATGCCTTGGAGTGGTACAGCTGGGTCTTGAGGAATCACTATTCCAATTTGTCTGAGAAAACACCAGATTGATTTCCAAAGTGGTTGTACAGTTTGACATTCCCACCAGCAATGGAAGAGGGCTCCACTTTCTCCACAACCTCTCCAACATGTGTTGTCACTTGAGTTTTTGATTTTTGCCATGGCTGAGGGGTGTAAGGTGAAATCTCAGGGTCGTTTGATATGGATCTCTCTGATGGCTTAGGATATTGTGCGTTTCTTTAAGTGTTTCTCTGCCATTCTGTATTCCACTACTGAGAATTCTCTGTTTAGCTCTGTACCCCGTTTTTTAATCGGATTACTTGATTTGTTGCTTTTTAACTTCTTTAGTTCTTTATGTACTCTGGAAATCAGCCTTCTGTCAGATATAGGGTTGGTGAAGATCCTTTTCCAGTCTGTAGGCTGTCATTTTATTCTGGCAACAGTATCTTTTGCTTTACAGAAGCTTTTCAGTGTCCTGAGGTCCCATATATTGATTGTTGATCTTAGAGCCTGTACTGTTGGTGTTCTGTTCAGGAAGTAGTCTCCTGTGCTGATGAGTTCTAGGTTCTTACCCACTTTTTCTTCTAACCAATTTAGTGTGTCTGCTTTTTTGTTGAGGTTTTTGATCCACTTGAATTTTAGTTTTGTTCAGGGTTATAAATATGCATCTATTTTCATTTTTTTGCATGTAGACATCCAGTTGGACTGCACAATTTGTTGAAGATGCTTCTTTTTTCCATTGAATGGTTTTGGTTTCTTTGTCAAAAATCAAGTATCCATAGGTGAGTGGGTTTATTTCTGAGTCTTTTATTCGGTTCCATTGATCCATTGTTCTGTTTCTATGGCAATACCATGGGGTTTTTATTACTATTTCTCTGTAGTACAGCTTGAGATCAGGGATGGAGATGGCTCCAGATCATCTGTTGTACAGGATCATTTTGGAAATTCTGGATTTTTTATTTCTACATATGAAGTTGATAATTTTTTCTCAAGGTCTATAGAGAATTGTGTTGGTGTTTTGATGGGAATTGCATTGAATCTGTAGATTGCTTTTGGCAGAATAGCCATTTTCACTATGTTAATCTTACTGATTAACTCCAACACATGTTGGAGAGGTTGTGGAGAAAGTGGAGCCCTCTTCCATTGCTGGTGGGAATGTCAAACTGTACAACCACTTTGGAAATCAATCTGGTGTTTTCTCAGACAAATTGGAATAGTGATTCCTCAAGACCCAGCTATACCACTCCAAGGCATATATCCAAAAGATGCTCAAGTACACAACAAGAATATTTGCTCAACCATGTTTGTAGCAGCTTTATTTGTACTGATTAACAGGAGATCTTTGCATCTTCTGATATCTTCTTCAATTTCTTTCTTCAGAGACTTGAAGTTTTTCTCAAACAGGTCTTTCACTTGCTTGGTTACAGTCAACCCAAGGTACTTCATGTTATTAGTGGCTTTTGTGAAGGGTGTTGTTTCCCTAAATTCTTTCTCAGCCTTTTTGTCTTTGGTATACTGGAAGTGAGAAACCACCCCTGACCAAAAAGAAAAACAACTGAACCTTGAATAGGGGCCAGACTAAAAAGCAAAACAACTGAGGCTACTCAACCTTGGATAGATGCCAGACTAGATGGCTTTCCTTAGAAGGCAGAGTGAGCTTATTTTGAAAGCATGGGAACTTGGGGCAGGGTGAACTGTTCTTGGAAGAAAGCCAGAAACTGCCAGCAGACTGCTGCTGAGCTGTTTTTCATGCTGACCAGTCAATGTAAAGAAATATGTGTGGCCTGATTTTTAGGTATATAAACCCTGTGCTTTGTATGCTCGGGGTCGTCTCCTGCCTTTGAAGGGGCAACCCCATCACGATTGGAATAAAACGTAACCTCTTGCTTTTGCATCGAACCATGGTCTCTGAGTCACTTTGGGAAGGGAGCGGTCTGGAGCTCCTGTGCCACAGGGCTGCAGGTCTTACAGAAGGCTTTTGATTTTTTTGAGATAATTTTGCATTCAGCCATTTTGCTGAAGGTGTTTATCAAGTGTTGGAGTTCTCTGGTTGACTATTTGGGGGTCGCTCATGTGTACTATCATATCATTCATGAATAGTTAAAGTTTGAGCTCTTCCGTTCCAATTTGAATTCCTGTGATCTCCTTTAGTTGTCTTGTTGTTCTAGCTAGGACTTCAAGTACTAAATTGAAGAGATATGGAGAGAGTGGGCAGCACTGCCTTGTCACTGATTTCAGTGAGATTGATTTTAATTTCTCTCCATTGAGTTTGATGTTAGCTATAGGCTTGCTGTATACTGCCTTTACTATGTGTAGGTAGGTGCTTTGTGTTCCTGATCTCTCCAAGACTTTAAACATGAATGGATATTGGAGTTTGTCAAATGCTTTTTCTGGATCTAAGGAGATGATCATGTCGTTTTTCTTCTTCAGTTCTTTTATATGGTGGATTACATTGATGGATTTATGTACATTGCATGCCTGGGATGAAGCCTACTTGGTCATGGTGGATGATATCTTTTATGTGTTCTTAGATTCGGTTTGCAACTATTTTATTGAGTATTTTTGCATCAATGTTCATAAGAGAGATAAGTCTGAAGTTCTCTTTTTTCTCGGAAGGGTCTTTGTGTGGTTTAGGTATCAAGGTGACTGTGGATT
The DNA here is from genome assembly GCA_028658305.1 of Pachyuromys duprasi. Taxonomy (NCBI): domain Eukaryota; kingdom Metazoa; phylum Chordata; class Mammalia; order Rodentia; family Muridae; genus Pachyuromys; species Pachyuromys duprasi. Next base: position 8,475 of record JAQQSO010002977.1, read on the forward strand.
CATAGAATGAGTTTGGTAATGTTCCTTCTGTTTCTACTTTGTGGAATAGTTTGAGAAGTATTGGTGTTAACACTTCTTTGAAGGTCTGGAAGAATTCTGTGCTGAAACCATCTGGCCCAGGGCTTTTATTGAAGGGGAGACCATTGATGACTGCTTCAATTTCCTTGGGGGATATAGGGCTATTCAGTCTTTTTACCTGCTCTTGACTTAATTTTGGAAGATGGAATCTATCAAGAAAATTGTCCATTTCATTTAGGTTTTCAATTTAGTGGCATATAGGTTTTTGTAGTATAACCTAATGATTGTTTGGATTTCCTCCGTATCTTTAGTTATGTCCCCCTTATAATTTATGATTTTACTGATTTGTATAGATTCTATCTGCCTTTTAATTAATTTGGTTAAGAGTGTGTCTATCTTGTTTTATTTTCTCAAAGAACCAGTATTTTGTTTCATTGATTCTTTGAATAGTTTTACTTGTTTCTAGTTGACTGATTTCAGGCTTGAGTTTGATTATTTCCAGCTGTCTGCTCCTCTTGGGTGTATTTGCTTCTTCTTTTTTTTTCCTAGGGTTTTCAGTTGAGTCATTAAAAATTTCTTCTTGAAGGCACTTAGTGCTATGAATTTTCCTCTGAGCACTGCTTTAAATGTGTCCCATTAATTAGGGTATGCTGTACGTTCATTTTCATTGAATTCTAGGAAGTTTTAAATTTCTTTCTTTATTTGTTCCTTAACCCAGCTATCATTTTGAAACAAGTTTTTCAGTTTACATGTGCGTGTAGACTTTTTATTATTTCCATATTTGTTGAGGTCCAGCTTTAGGGCATGGTGGTCAGATAGAGTATAGGGGATTATTTCGATCTTCTCGTATCTGCTAAGGCTTGGTTTGTGACCTATATGGTCTATGGAAAGGTTCCATAAGGTGCTCAAAAGAAGGTATACTCTTTTGAGTTTGGGTGAAAAGATCTGTAGATGTCTATTAGGTCCATTTGATTTAGGGAATCTGTAAGTGCCTTTAATTACCTATTTGGATTCTGTCTAGTTGATCTGTCCCTTGATGAGAGTGGGTGTTGGGTTTGATGTGTGATTTAAGCTTTAATAATATTTCATTCATGAATGTAGGCGCTCTTGTATTTGGGGCATAGATGTTCAGAATTGTGATGTCCTCGTGTTGGAATTTTCCTTTGATGAGAACGTAGTGTCTCTCCTTATCTTTTTTGATTAATTATGGATGGAAGTCTATTTTATTAGATATTATGATAACTACTCCAGCTTCTTTTCTGGATCCATTTGCTTGAAAAACATTTTTCCAGCCCTTTACTCTGTGGTAGTATTTACCTTTCTTGCATAGGTGTGTTTCTTGGATGCAGCAGAATGTTGGATCTTTTTTCTTCAACCAATCTGTTAGTCTCTTTTTATTGGAGAGTTGAGTCCATTGATATTAGTGACTGATGAATGTTTCTTTCCTTTTGATGTGGGGTTGGTGGTGTTGCTGTGTTTCATTGCTTGTATTCTTTTGATTTTTTTGTTTTTATTGTGTAGTTATCCATGTCCTATGTTTCCTTGGATGTAGTTATTTTTGGTGGGTTGGAATTTTCCTTCTAGTATCTTCTGTAGGGGTAGGTTACTGTATAGAATTTTTTAAAATTTGGTTTTGTCATGGAATATTTTGAATTTTCCGTCTATGTTGATTGAAAGTGTTGCTGGGTATAGTATTCTGGGATGTCATCCTTGGTCCCTTAAGGTCTGCATGATTTCTGCCCAGGCCCTTCTGGCTTTCATAGTTTCTGTTGAGAAATCTAGTGTGATTCTTATAGGTCTACCTTCATATGTTACTTGGCCTCTTTCCCTTGCTGCTTTTAATACCTTTCTTTCTTCTGTGGGTTCAGTGTTTTGACTATAATGTGACATGAAGAATTTCTTTTCTGGTCTATTCTATTTGGTGTTCTGTAGGCCTCTTGTATGTTTTTGGACATCTCTTTGTTTCGAAAATATTTTCCGGACCTTGGAACCTGATGTCTTCTGTTTCATCTTCTCCTACTATTCTTAGATTTTGTCTTTTCATGGTGTCCTTGATTTCTTGGATGCTTTGTGTATGGAACTTTTCTATTTTATTTTTTTCTTTGAGAGATGTATCAATTTCTGTAAGTGTATCTTATGCACCTGAGATTCTCTCTTCCATCTCTTGTATTCTGATGGTGATGCTTACCTTTGTAGTTCCTGATCTTTACTCTATGCTCTCCAGTTCCAGGCTTTTCTCTGTTTGTATTTTCTTTATTAATTCTAATTCTGTTTTCATGTCTTTCACAATTTCCTTCATCTGATTGAATGTGGAGTCCTACTTTTCAATGATGGCTTCTTCTTCTTCTTCTTTTGTTTTTTTGTTTTTTTGTTTTTTTGTTTCCTCTCTATATATCGCTAAGTCTGTCTCTACTTGTTTGGATGTATCTGCCTGTATTTCTCTGAGAGCTTTGTTCATTTCTTCTTTATTTGCCTCCATTTGTGTGGTTATTTCTTTGAGAGTTTTGTTCATTTCTGCTTTGTTTGTCTTAATTTGTTTGGCCATTTCTCTGAGAGATTTGTTCATTTTCTCTTTATGAGCCTCTAATAGCTTGAAAAGCATACTTTTAAAGTCATTTTCTTGTGTATCTAGTGAATTGAAATGTCCATTGATTTAGAGGGGTTTTGGTGAAGCCATGATGTCCTGATTTTTGTTGGGTGTGTTCTTAAGTCGGCCTCTGGCCATGTGCTTATCTCATTGTTTGTTCCTGGAGTCTGTACTTCAGGCTAAGACCACCTCTTTCTGTTTTCAGGAATGTTTTTCAGGAAGATGAGAGAGGTTCAGTGGTTTGGGAGTGTGTGTTGTGGTTTCAGCTTTACCTAAGTGAGGAATGTGATGCTGGCACTATTCGCAGGCACTTTTAGTGGGTGCAGTGTGCATACATGGATTCCCTGACTATAGCAGTTGCCTACAGGACACTGGTATGTGAGAGGTTCAAAAACTTGGAGTTAATTCTTGGGACTGGGGCAAAGTCACCAGAGCACAGTTCTTTCAGAGCAAGGGTCCAGCAGTCCCCCACCCAGATTAACCTCAGGATGTGACTAGGATCACATAGCCCCTAAGGAAGCCTATGGAATGTGTTAACTCCCCCTCTCCCTTGCTATAGGCTAACCTGCAGCCTAACCTAACAGGGCAGTACCTTGCCTGGGGAAGGGGAGGTCAGGTGTCCCCCAGGTAGCCAGACCTGATCATTTGCAGTTTTGGCGCCTGAAAACAAACCAATCATTTTAAGGTCAAGTTCCCTAGAGACCCTTTCACCCAATCCTATAGTGCCAAGACTTGCACTTCCCTACTTTCGTTTTTGCCCCCTTAAAAACCCTGTTCCCCCAAAGTTGGGGGTCGCTTGCCTCTTTGTTCTTGCAGAGGGCAGTCAGCCAGCTCGAGTTTGTAATAAAGGCCCTCCTGTGTTTTGCATTGGACTCAAAGCCTATTGGTCTTTTGGGGACTCGCGATCTGGGTATTTCAATATGCAGCTCTGTCTAGGATCCAGGAATTGTCTGCCTGGAATTCACGGGTAGCCTAGCGGTGCAGAAGCTTCAGTGTTGGGATCGCTGTCCCAAGAATCCCTATGATGCCCACACTAGGGGAGTGGGTAGTAAGGATCTGTTTTCTGGTGGCTTGCATAGAGGGGCCTGGGATCTGGGACTCTGCAAATACTCTCTTGAAGGCAGACTTACTCCCTTGCAGGACCAGTTGGATAGCACAGGGGTTTCCCTTGCTCTCTACTCTCCGACTTGATCCTGTTGGGGCAAATGCGGTGTAGGCTAACACTCAAGATCAGTGGTGCTGTTGCAGCAGGTCTTGGTGTCCATCTGCACTGTAGTGTCGTCTATGGTAGACACTGCAGGCCCCTTCTGTATCCTTCACGCCCAACAGGGAATTATTTTGGTGGATGGACCCAGAGAACTGCTGGGGTGGGAGTGGGTGGGAGGAGTGAGGACTGAATCTCCTCTGTCCCAGATCCTGAGGTCAAGGCCCAAGCGCTGTGGTCTGTGGTAGAATCCACAGGCCACTTCTCTGTCCTTCCGTCTGCCAGGGAAGGCTTATGGTGGCTAGTCCCAGGGGAGTACCGGAAAGAGTTGAGTTGAGTGTCCTCAGTCCCAGATCCTGGGCCAGGTTATCTCTGCCAGAAGCTGCCTGGCGCTAGCACTTATGGTGGCCGGTTCCAGGGGAGTATCTGGTAGGGTTTAGTGTACTCAGTCTCAGATCCAGAACCGGGGTTTCTCTGCTGTAAGCCGCTGGTGCTAGAGCTTGGTGCTAGACCTTATTGCAGTTGATTTCAGGAGAGTGTCAGAAAGGGTTGGGTGACCTCAGTCCCTGATCCCGAAACAGGTTTTGTTTGCTAGGAGCAGCCGGTAGCACTCAGACCCAGGCACTGAGGGCTGTGGAAGAACCCACAGTGTGCCGCTCTATCCCTCTGCTCTGCCAGGGCAGGCTTATGGCTTTGGTCTCAGGGGAGTGCCAAAAGGGTTGGGTATTCTCAGACCTGGATCCTGAGCCTGGTTTTCTTTTGTAGGAGTTGCAGCTGTCTCTGGGGCTGGGGCATGAGCAGTGCGGTCTGTGGAGGATTCTGCTGGCCACCTCCTGCCTCCTCCAAAGAGGAAATAGGGAGTTGGGTACAGGGAAGTACCTAGGGATCAAGTCCCCAGAGGAGTCTGCTCATGACCTGATTCTAGATGGACTCAGTTCATGGTTAGTCTCTTTCTCCTTGGAAGCCTAGAAAACTCCTTTCTGGATTCAGTAGCCCTTTCACTCACCAATTTCGGTATTTCAAGTCCTTTGCCCCTCAAATAAGGTACACATTAGACGCAGCCATCTTGATACCCCCTATGAATTTCTTCTTGAAGGCACTTAGTGCTATGAATTTTCCTCTAAGCACTGCTTTCGTTGTGTCTCATAAATTTGGGTATCATGTACCTTTACTTTGATTGAATTCTAGGAAGTCTAATTTCTTTCTTTCTTTCTTTCTTTCTTTCTTTCTTTCTTTCTTTCTTTCTTTCTTTCTTTCTTTCTTCCTTTCTTTCTTTCTTTCTTAACCTAGCTGTCATTGAGTAACAAGTTGTTCAGTTTCCATGTGTGTGTAGGGTTTTTTTCTATTTCCATTGTTGTGGAGGTCCAGCTTTAGACCATGGCAGTCAAATAGAATACAGGGGATCATTTCAATATTCTTGTATCTGTTGAGGCTTGCCTTGTGACTAACTATATGGTCCATTTTGAAGGTTTCATGAGGTGCTGTAAAGATGGTATACTCTTTTGAGTTTGGGTGACAAGTTCTGTAGACTTCTGTTAGGTCCTTTTTAATTAGGGCCTCTGTAAGTACCTTTATTTACCTATTTGACTTCTGTCTAGATGATCTGTCCCTTGGTGAGAGTGGGGTGTTAAAGTCTCCCACTATTAAGGTGTTGGGATTGA
>JAQQSO010002978.1:0-13943 GCA_028658305.1 Pachyuromys duprasi
ACCTGGCAATCACAAACACTGGTGTTTTAGGTCCCAGAGTTCAGTCTCCTGGTCACTGCGTTGTTTCTGCTGTCCTACTCCTCAGACATGGTGTCCTCTCCTGGCAGCCATCTTGGATCCTCTAGGAATATTTCTTTAGGTGTACAGATTTTAGTAGGTTTATCCTATTTTATATGTCTATATGAGTGAGTATATACCACATGTGTCTTTCTGCTTCTGGGGTAGCTCACTCAGGATGATCCTTTCCAGTTCCCACCATTTACCTGCAAATTTCATGATATTCTTGAATCCCCAGCCAGAAAGGCAAAGCAAATTGACATCAGAAGAAGAAAACAGGAAACAAGCTAGGAGCCTGTCACAAAGGACCCCTGAAAGGCTCTGCCCTGTAGAATATCAAAGCAGATGCTGAGACTTATGGCCAACCTTTGGGCAGAGTGCAGGGAATCTTATGAAAGAAGTGGAAAATAGTAAGATCTGGAGAGGACAGATGATCCACAAGAGAGTAGCAGAACCCAAAAATCTGAGTACAAGGGTCTTTCCAACCAAGTACCATGCATGGAGAAAACCTAGAACCCCTGCACAGATGTACCCCATGGCAGTTCAGTATCCAAGTGTGTTCCATAATAATGGGAACAGGGACTGCCTCTGACATGAACTTACTGGCCTGTTCTTTGACCACCTCACCTGATGGGGAGCAGCCTTACCAAGCCACAGAGGAAGACAATGCAGCCACTCCTGATGAGAGCTGATAGACTAGGATCAGAAGGAAGGAGAGGAAGACCTCCATTATCAGTAGACTTGGGGAGGGGCATGTGTGGAGAAGGGGGAGTGAAGGTGGGATTGGGATTGGAAGAAGGAGGGGCTTATGGGGGATACAAAGGGAATAAAGTGTAATTAATAAAAATTTTTAAAAAATTAGGAAGATTGCTACCTCAAGATCCAGCTATACAACTCCTGGGCACATATCCAAAAGATTCTCAATCATACAACAAGGACATTTGCTCAACTATATTCATAGCAGCTTTATTCACAATAACCAGAACCTGAAACAACCTACATGTCCTCAGTTGAACCTTGGATACAGAAATTGTGATTCATTACATAATAGAATACTACTAATACTACTAATTAAGAATCTCTTCTTTTAACTGTCTCTAGTTGAGCAGTTCTCAATATTTCAGAGAGAAATGGTTGGTTCCCTTCCATGTTCACCAGATGATTTGGGCATTTACACAGAATGTTTTCAGTTATGAATTGAGATTGCATTTAAGAAGAGAAAAACAAATTATCTTCCAAAGGTGTGAAAGGGAGATTTCTTTAGCTCGCTTTCTTTCTTTCTTTCTTTCTTTCTTTCTTTCTTTCTTTCTTTCTTTCTTTCTTTCTTCCTTTCTTCCTTTTTCTTTTTCTTTTTTTGAGACAGGGTTTCTGTGTGTAGTCTTGGCTGGCCTCTAACTCACAGCAATCTGTCTGCCCTTGCCTTCGCCTCCTTGAGTTCTGGGATTAAAGGCTTGTGCCACCACTTTAGGCTGAGAGTGCTGGTTTTATACAGAGATCTGTTCTTTAAAAAGTCTTTACATGGTTGGATAGATCATGTTTGTGTGCTTTTTTAAAACTTTTGTCACCATGACCCTCTGTTCAGAGGAAGCCCATAGACTGCTCTGTTTCCATTGGGTTCCCTAGAAAGGGGAGCAGGGGCTGTCTCTGACATGAAGTTAGTGACTGACTCTTTGATCACCTCTCCCTGAGAGGGTGCAGTTTTGTCACGCTACCAAGGAAGATGATGCAGCCACCCTTGATGAAACCTAATAGGCTAGGGTCAGATGGAAGGGTAGGAGGTCCTCCCTTATCAGTGAACTAGGAAAAGGGCATAGGGGGAGAAGAGGGAAGGTGGGGGGGACTGGGAGGAGATGTGAAAGGAGGATGCAGCACCAATACAAAGTGAATAAATTGAAATAAATAAATAAATAAATAAGTTCATAAATACAATAAAAACTTTTTTATCATGTTTCCTTTCAGTAAAGCAAATAGTACATGTTGAGAGTAATTTTATTAGGTATTTCTAGATTTTTGTGGGTAATATCAACCTAAGGTAAACAAGAAGTTTCATTTCATAAAAATCAGTCCTCTTGATTCTTTAACAATGTTGCCCATTAACTGAAGTCATGGGCATTTTCACGTATTTTTTATTAATTTAATTTTATTTATATATTGATTTGTTACAATTTATTCACTTCATATCCTGCTGCAGCCTCCTCCCTTGTCTCTTTCCAGTCCCACCCACACTCTCTCTTCTCCTCTCCCGATTCTCTTTCCCTGGTCCCCTAAGGGGTGAGGACTTCCTCTCTTCTATCTGACCCTAGCTCAACAGGTCTCATCAAGGCTGGCTGCATCATCTTCCTCTGTGGCCTGGCAAGGATGTACCCCCCAGGGTGAGGTGACCAAAGAGCTGGCCACTGAATTCATGTCAGTGACAGCCCCTGCACCCTTTATTAGGGAATCCATTTGGAAACTGAGCAGCCAATGGGCTTCCTTTGAACAGGAGGTCTAGGTCCTCTCCATGCATGGTCCTTAGCTGCAGTATGGGTCTAGCAGGACTCCTTGGACGCAGGTATTTTGGCTCTGTTGTTTTCCTTGTGGAGTTCCTGTCCCCTCCAGGTCTATCTCCCTCTTCTTCCATAAGGATTCCCACACTCTGCCCAAAGTTTTTCTGTGACTCTAAGTATCCCCTTCCATAAACAATAACATTCATAAGTCGATTTTGGAATTACCTCGAAGTCACTTTAGTTTAATAAGACTGTAACTTTAAATAATAGACTATTAAGTATTTGCTTACTCCAACAAAAATATGAAATAAGAACTGAATCTACATAGCTTCAGAATGGCTCTCCTGTGTAGAACTTGCTTGAGTGGCTATGTTGAATCAGCTGTGTGTTTGTGGAGAGGTGTTGTTTATTTTATTATTATTTTTTTATTTGGTAGTGTCTTTATAATAAAATTATTTTTATACCTAAATCCATTATTTTATTATTTCTTTATTTTGTGATTAATATAATTACATCACTTATATACAATTACATCATTTCTCCGTTCTATTTCTTCCAAACCCTCTTATATTTCCATTCTTGCTCTCATTCAAATTCATGGCTTCTTATTTCACTAATTCCTGCTATATAGATATGTGCAAATATAAATATATAGATGCAACTGCTCAATACATGTAATATTGCTTCTACATGTGTTTTCAGGGCTGACCATTTGGTTTTGAATAACCAGTTGTTCTGATATTCCTTAGTTTCCTAGATGTTTGTGTAGAGTGCTGACCTCTTGGGCTTTCCCCACTAATGCTGATGTGACTATTGTTTTAGTTCTTGTGCATCTCATGTTCAGGCAGTCATGTTGGTGAGACTTTGTGAATGCAGCTTTTGATACTTCTAGGAGACATAATCTTATAGAAAACTCCCTGCAGTTTTTGCTATAATAATCTTTTGGCCTTATCTGCAATGATCCCACATCTCAGGTGCAGGAGTTATACAGATATATCTTTTGGGACTTGGCATGACAATCCTGTATTCCGATTGGTTGAGTTTTCTGTAATGCTCTTTATTACAAAGGGAAGTTTCACTGATGAGGGCTAAGTACTAACAAGTACCTGTGAGTAATGGGCCAAATATTTAGAATATTTTCTGGGATTATGCTGATTTCATGAAGTGATGGTTGTAGAGTCTTACCCAAGATTCATGTCTTTGTTAGCCCTGTGTAGTTTCCTAGGTTTATAATACCAGGACTCCAAGGTATGCAGGTCACTACTATACATTTAGGGTTATTGTGCCATATTGGCCATTATTATGGTGTACACACATCACAAGTGGGTAAAAATATTGCCTCCCTTCTTTGGAAGCCTGTATGGCACACTCTGGTAACATGAACACTATTTATTAGGGAGGTGGCTTGCAGACCCAAATCCAGTTCAGAAGCCTTTGGGCCCTATGTCCCAGGTGTATTTGCTTTGCAATAGAGACTTAACTTCACCTTTGTTAAAGAAGTCTGAAAAAGATATAAGGAATCATACTGTTAGTACCCATATTATAAACTGTATAATATATGTAAGTCAATGTATAAATATACATAGGTAGTTCAAATCAAATATTTTTCATCTGAGCTCAAATGCTCCCTCTAATAGCCAAAGAATATCTACAAAAACCAAACACCAGACACTAATTCATGTGAAGATAAACAGAATGCTTATTATATACATGAAATATTTTATAAATACAAAATACCCAATTGAAATATATTTTCTGCCATGGCTAAAATACAAAACTTTCAAGAAAAAAAAATTGCAACCTGATAAAAGCAATCATAATCTGTATTAAGCATCATAAAATATACTGAGAAGTAGTTTACTTAGTATACAATATAATTGTATTTCATGTACCATGTATATTTTCTTCACAAAACTTAAGATTTTGGGAACTTTAAGTAAAAGTCAAGCATATCAAAATGTTTATTTCAAATTTATTTTATATTACAAACTTATTGTATTAAATATAAATGATTTGGATGGAAAGATGACTTAATACAGTGTTTGCAGAACAGCATGGGCATATGAGCTTAAATCTTCAGCATATAATTAAAAACCAAACATGGTGATAGGCAGTTATAATCCAAGGTGCAGAAGATAAGACAGGAGAACTCCCTAAAGCCCACTGGTCAGCTAATATTCTAAAATCTGAGCACTTCAAGTTCTATGAGGAGTCCTGTCTCAAAAAGTAATCAAACAGTAATAGACACAAGACACTAATTTCTTAGCTCCACACAAACACACACACAACAAGACATTCACACATAAGCACAGATGTATGCACACTCACTCATTTTCCACTGAACTCACATTTAATTCATTCTATCCATCTGTAAATGTTAGGCACATTTTCAAATTTCTTTTAGAAAATTGCACGTTCAAGAAAAATCATTCTGTTTTGTTTTGATTTGTTTTTTTTTCCTTGATTAGTACAATTTTAAACATTCATTGAGATATAAGATAAGGATAAAGGATTGATTGATCAAACCTGTGAGCAGTATGAGACAGTACAACCAATAACTAAATGGCCTGTTTTGATTGCAGAACTGTTTTCAATGACTGGATTCACTGGTAAACACATTAAGGAAGTGTAGAAAAATAGACAGAAAGACAAGCACTCTGCCTGCTGACCTTGTAATACAAGCTCAATGTGGAGAATCTTGTTGTCCATGGAAAAATTTCATGGTTTTCTATATGTTTTATAATTTAGGTGCACAGTTTTTTTTCTAAATGATTTTAAGTTAGTGCTTAAGACAAGGCAAATTCTAGCTGCTTAGACTCATGAATCCTACTGTGGAAAATTATAAAATCTGAAATCATTGTTGCTAGATATCATCTTTATTAGTAGGTACATTGATCCTTTTATATAAAACCGGGTTTTAAAATGAGAACTAATCAGGAACAAGGTAAGGCTGCCCACTCTATCTGTATCTCTTCAACATAAATACTTACTCCTAGCTAGAGCAATAAGACAACTAAAGGAGATCAAGGGGATACAAATTGGAAAGGAAAATGTCAAAGTATCACTATTTGCAGATGATATGAGAGTATACATGAGTGGCCCCCAAAACTCAACCAGAGAACACCTTCAGCTGACAAACACCTTCAGCAAAGTGGTTGGATACAAAATTAACTAAGAAATCAGTAGTCCTCCTGTAGATGAAAGACAAAAGGGCTGAGAAAAAAAATCAGGGAAACTACACCTTTCACAATAGCCACTAGTAACATAAAGTACCTTGGTATGACTCTAACCAAGCAAGTGAAAGCCCTGTTTGAAAAAACAAACAAACAAAGCCCTTCAAGTCTCTGAAGAAAGAAATTTAAGTAGATATCAGAAGATGGAAATATCTCTCATGCTCATGGATTGATAGGATTATCATAGTGAAAATGGCTATCCTACCAAAAGCAATCTACAGATTCAATGAAATTCTCATTAAAATACCAACACAATTCTTTACAAAACTTGGAAGAACAATTCTCAATTTCATATGGAAAAAAAAAACAGAGTAGCTAAATCAATCTTGTGCAACAACAAATGGTCTCCATCCCTGATCTCAAGCTATACTACAGAGCAATAGTAATAAAAACATCATGTTAAAAACAGAATGGTGGATCCAGAAAGTAACCCACACACATATGAATCCTTGATTTTTGCCAAAGAAGTCAAAACTATACAATTGAAAAAAAAAGATATCATCTTCAACAAATGGTGCTGGTCTAACTGGATGTCTACATGTAGAAAAATGCAAATAGATTCGTATTTATCACCCTGCACAAGTGGATCAAAGACCTCAACATAAAACCAGACACACTAAATCTGTTAGAAGAAAAAGTGGGGAAGACCCTAGAACTCATTGGCACAGAAAGCCTCTTCCTGTACTGAACATCAACAGCACAGTCTCTAAGATCAACTATCAATAAATGGGACCTCATGAAACTGAAAAGCTTCTGTAAAGCAAAGGACACTGTCATCAGAACAAAAAAACAGCCTACAGATTTGGAAATGATCTTCAACTACTTTATACCTGATATCACAGAGGGCTTCTGAAAGACTCTACCCAGCAGGGCATTAAAGCTGAGACTCACAGGCAAACTTTGGGCAGAGTGCAGGGAATCTTATGAAAGGAGGGGGAAATAGTAAGACCTGGAGGGAACAGGAGGTCCACAAGGAGAACAACAGAACCAAAACATCTGGGCACAGGGGTCTTTTCCGAGACTCTTACTCTAACCAAGGACCATGTGTGGATTTAACCTAGAACCCCTGCACAGATATAGCCCATGGCATCTCAGTGTCCAAGTGGTTTCCCTAGTATGGGGAACAGGAGCTCTCCTGACATGAACTCAGTGGCTGGCTCTTTGATCACCTTTCCCTGAGTGGGGAGCAGCCTTACTAGGCCACAGAGGAAGACAATGGAGCCTGATAGGATGAGTAGCATATGAGACCTGATAGCCTCATGAGACCTGATAGGCTAGGGCCAGATGGATGGGGAGGAGGACCTCCCTTATCAGTGGACTGGGAGAAGTGCATGGGAAGAGGAGAGGAAGGGAGGGTGGGATTGGGAAAGGGACAAGGCAGGGGGCTACACCTGGGATACAAAGTGACTAAATTGTAACTAATTAAAAATAAATTAATATAAAAAATAAAAACATGAAGAGAAAAAAAGCAAATAAAAGGAAATCTTTGTAACTTAAAAAAAAGTATTAATAAGAGGATCGAAGAGAAATGTTTGACATTCTGCATGCATTAGAAACCCCTGTCAATTTTCTGAAGATGTTTTGATAGACTACACGATATATGCAAAATGCCTGTTATAAATAATTTGGGTCTTTTGCAGTTTAAATAGACTATCCAATTTGAAACACATGTTCAATGTAGGGCTATCTTTAATGCTGAAAATATCTTTCCAATTTACTTAATTACTGAAACTGTCACAGTTGGAGTTGTACTAGAATAGCCAAGTACTTTAAAAATACTCAAACATTCTTTCTATATTCAAAGTTCCTTTAAATCTATATACCATTATATTTAGGTGGTAGTGAATAGCATCAATAGTTAGCAATATTTATGATTGTAACAAAATATCCTTCACCTCAAAATCAACATGAATAATTCTAACTGAGGTAAGGTCATGAGTGAGAACCTCATTCTCAATGACAAAAATGATCAAGATTCCTTTTGATGTCAGACTTATGAAACTTATTTGACCAGAGAGAAGAGATACTTATCTGTAGCTATCATGCTAAGTTTAAAAATATATGCTTGGGTAAAAATGTGGTAAGAGTAGGTTGTTTTCTAAGATCCATGACCTCACTGGGCACAGGTAATTCCCTGGTCCTGTGCATGTTTCTTTCCCTGTTGAGTGTTTCCTAAGTACAATTAGATACCCCCCCCCCTTTTTAACCACGAATATATTGAATGCCACTGTTGCATCTTTAGGAATGTCTTGCCAGGCTGGTGTTTGTTATCATTTCTCGGCATGGTATTTTTTGATACTACTGTAGGAAGGAGTCTTTTAGTTTAGATTCTAGTCTATTATTTCCCAAATATCTCTTTCTACCCAGCGACTATACTAGGTTACAGGTAGGTAGATGATATTCATTATCTTTTCTGTCCTTTCTATTCTGATCTCTTAGACTTAATTCAATCCCATAGGAGCCTGTATAAAGGTGCTCCATTTCTTATCCTACTTCCATTCACAGTGGAGTCTACCTTTTGGTGTGGAACTGACATCCATTAGCTCTTTCTGACAGCAAGCTCAGCCTTCCCTAGCCCATCTTTTTCTTGTCAGTGGACCATCCACTAACACACTCTATATCAAAGACCTCATAGCCACCACACTTATGTACGGACAACAGCAACCAAAAAATGCCACCACTACCCACCAAAGAGAAGACCAGATACCAACACATAGGATTATCTCAATGATCATATCTTCACATTAGTATATCCTAGCACAAAATCACAAAAATGAACATCTGAGACATACCTCCAACAGAAGCCCCATTGCTATAATCCCTGAAAAATGTGATATAGCTGAAGCATATGACAAGGACTTCAAATAATAAGCATGAGTATAATCACGGATTTAAAAGAGGCTACGAATAAATGCCTTAAGGAAGTCTGTAAAAGCACAAACAGCTGAATAAAATAATGAAAACACTTCAAGGCATGTAAGTAGGATTTGATGATAAATAGAAAAACTAAAGACAACTCAAATGAAAATAAAACATGAAGTGAAAAATGTAGGATGTCAAAACAAAAATTTCAGAGGTAAACTTCACCAGCAGATTATAAAACATGGAAGAGAGAATCTCAGTTTGAAGACAACATAGAAGAAATGAATATTCTGTCATAAAAATGTTAAATCTAAAATAATGCAGGCACAAAACATTAAGAAATCCTGGGCCACTATGAAAAGACCAAATCTATGAATAAAAGAAATAAAAGAAGAAAAAATACCAAGGTCAAAGGCACAGAGAAAATTATTTTAACAAAATCATTGAAGAAATTTTTCTCTAATCTAAAAAATAAGGTGCCTAGCAAGGTACACAAAATGTACATACAACTAAATAGACAGGATCAGAAATTTCTCATGACACATTAATAAGAACACTAAATGTCCAGAATGAAGAACTGATATTAAAAGCTTCAAGGTAAAATGCCTAAGTAACATGTAAAGGCAGACTCATTAGAATAATTCCTGACTTCTTTTTTAAATTTTTTTTATAAATTTATTTATTTTTATATCAATCACAGGTTAGGTTTTTTTGCATCCCATGCATAGCCCTCTCCCTCACTCCCTCCCACCCTCCCCAACCCTCCCTCATCTCCTCCCAGCCCCCTCTAAGTCCACCAACGGGGGGAGGATCTCCTCCCCTTCCATCTGACCCCAGATCATCTTGTCTCCTCAGGGCTGGCTGCAATGTCTAGCCAGGCTGTTACTCCCTGGCATGTATGGGGGAGGGTCGAAGAGTCAGCCAGCAAGCTCAAGACTGAAACAGCCCCTGTTTCCCTTACTAGGGTCTTCAGTTCACCAATGAGTTATCATGGGCAACATCTGAGCAGGGGTTCTAGGCCATATCCATACATGGTCCCTGGTTGGAGAAACTGTCCGATATAAGACCCTTGTGCCCTGCTCAGTTTGATCTTTGTGGGGCTCTTGTTCTCCCCAAGTCTTACTAACTTCCCCTATATTTATTATTACTTCCAGCCCTCTGCCAAGGGCTTAACCGAGAGTCTTAATATCTGTTTTGATACATTGCTATACTGATTCTTTCATAGGTCCTCTTTGCTATGCTCCTGTCCTGTTGCTTGTTTTCTCCCCCATTCAATGTCCCTCCCATCAGTCCATCCAAATGAGCATTGATCATACCAATTCCTGACTTCTTAATGGAGAATTTGAAAGCAGAAAGGCCTGAAGGGTGTTCTACAAAGTCCAAGAGAAGGGTGATGCCAGACCAGACTATACCAGCAAAACTATCAATAATATTGGGTGCAAAGAGGTATCCACATCAAATTTAAACACAAATTCTCATAAAATTTGAAAAAAAATTCAATTTCATGTATAACCACAAAACCAAAGATAACTAAAAGAGTCAATAATAAATAGACTTCTGAAGATATCCAAATCTCATATTTCAAGGTATACTACAGAGCTATAGTAAATTAAAGTACCATGATATTGTCATACATTGCTGAACAGAAACTAATGGAAGACACAGACATATGTATGTCTGCATAGGTATTCTCTCTTGATTTTTATAAAGGAAGCAAAGAAAAATTATACATTTGAGAATAGGCAACATCTGCAACAAATTGTGCTTGATGGCACTCGTTGGGTGCATGTAGAAAATTTCAACAAGGAGAAGGTCCAAATATATCATCCTGCACAAAACTCAACTCCAAATGTGTACAGACCTAAATATGAGACTACTCACATTTAATATAATAGAAGAGAAATTGGGGTATAGATAGGCTTGAGCTCATACTCACAGTAAAGATTTTCTGCTGGATACTGAAAACACAGGCAGTAAGACAAAAATTAATAAATGGGACCTTATGAAGCTTTTTCTAGCAAAGAAATAGGGTACAGAATGGGAAAAATGTCTTTGTCAATTACACAACTGATAGAGGGTTTGTATCCTTTTATTTCCATCATTTCATGCACGTTATTAATAGGAGCCAAAAATTTTCATGTATATATCTTAAAATTTCAACTTAATTTAGTGCTACAGTATTTACTAAGTTCCTCTGCAATACTTTCTCTTCTATTAGGAAAAGGGCAAATGCATAATTATATATTTTCAATAGAAATTTGAGGACACCATGAGACCCCATAGAATAAATATGAAGCATATTCACTTTACTTTATGGGGGATAATTATTGGAACATTTATTATATTCAATATAAAAGCAAAAAAATAGCAGAGATCAGTTGTGAAAATGTTTAAAGTATTTCATATGACTTTAATGGACATTGTAGATGCTTCTCAGGATAGTTTTTTTCATTGATAAAATGTCTATCTTATCCAAGACACACATATGTCTGTTTTCTACTGCTACAACAAAGTACACAACTTACAGGTAATTACTGATTCAGTCTTTCCACCATAACATTGCTATTAAAATGAATATAAGATGAATAAATCCATGAGTGTATGATAAAATGTGCAAGCTGACTTTACAAGAGAGAACTGCTGTCATGTTAATCTGTTGGTATCTGTCTATTGAGCTTTTAAATGTTTAGAGGGGACATTTGATTTTTAAAAAGATGATGTACAGGGAGTTACATTGTAGTTATAACCATAATGAATCTTTAAACCTGGGGTCATGATCTGTGTAGAAAAAAAAACGTTATTATTATTTTTCCCCAGTTTGCTGTTTCTGTCCAAAATTATGTGCTCTTAATCATTCTGTTAAAGCCAACTAGATAAGGTCCTTTAATAAATCTAGGCCACCAGGCAGTTTCCAGGACAATGAAGCATATTTCCCTCCCAAATAGAAAATGGGAGGTTCAAGGAGAAAGGAGGATTTGGGTAGTGTCCATCCACCTGAGGCTATTCTTTGGCAAAAATTCTTGCATGGAACCTGCATAGCTTTAAAACATTTTACATGTTCATTATTAAGCTAGATTTTCTTGATGAAGGGGTGCCTTAATGCAATAACTCATTAGGAAATAAGTAAAAGCAAATAAGCAAATAAGTAAAAGCTATTTTTCAGAAGCAATAATACTTAATGTAAAACTATAATGACAGATATACTCTATAATAATGTTTGGCTGGAAAAAATGTGTCCTTCCAAATAAAGATTAAAATTTTCCATTTGATTGGTGATTTTATTTATTTATTTATTTATTATTTTTTTAATTTATTTATTTTTATCTCAATCACAGGTTAGGTACTTTGAATCCCAGGTGTAGCCCCCTCCCCCATTCCCTCCTACCCTCCCACTCCCTCCCTCATTTCCCTCTTCCCCGCCCCCTCCAAGTCCACCAACAGGGGAGGACCTCCTTCCCTTCCATCCAACACCAGCTTATCCTGTCTCCTCAGGGCTGGCTGCAATGTCCTCCCCTCGGATCTAGCCAGTCTGTCACTCCCTGGCTTGTATGGGGGAGGGTCAAAGAGTCAGCCATCAAGATCATGACTGAAACAGTCCCTGTTTCCCTGAATAGGGTCTTCAGTCCTACATGGAGTTATCATGGACCCCATCCGTGCGGGGGTTGATTTTTTAATATTATAATCAATTCAACTTTATCTTCCCTTTCCTCAAGTAAATCTCAGTATTTAATTTAGAACTGAGTAATTATATACATTATTTTTTGGAAGACCAACTTTCAACTTCTTAAGTACATTGTTTTTTTTAATGAAATACAGCACCTTCTTAAATTCTTCCATTTTGCAATTCAAACTCTTACATTGTGTTAAAGCAGGAATAAGAACAGTTAATTTTATGGTCAAAATAATCTCGTGTTTATTATTGTGTCACTACACAATGCCTTCTACTGCGTTCTCCTTTAAAAATTAAGCTATTTCTCTCCACCCCCTCTGTGTGTGTGTGTGTGTGTGTGTGTGTGTGTGTGTTTGCCTCCATAAATGCCATGGCATACATGTGGAGCACATGGAGATTTGAAGACTACCTTCAGGAGTTTGTTCTCTCCTTGTATAATGTAGTTCTTGAGGATTCACTCAAGTTATCAATTAAGTGTACTCTGAATCATATCTATGGCCTTTAAATGTTTTTATGCAAGTAGTTTGAAAGAGGATCAGAAGTTTTGTTTTAAAAAAATATAGCATATTCTGAGAAACTAGTATCCTAAGTCATATCAAAGTGCTTTTCAAACTCAATCCACATAAGGCAATTTTCATACTTGCTTCCTTTCTTGAAACTGTGTTTGATGCATGTCCAGTTGATGAAATGGTTAATAGAAAAGAAAGAAATGTATAATAAGCAAGCAGTTGTATATATTGAAAGCAGCACTAAAAAGATGTCTATACAGTAAGAACATTTGCTGCTGTTGTGGAAGCCAAATGGTTACTAGCCCCTATGTTAAAAATAACAACTTCTTCTGGACTCAGCATGTACCCATAGTCATAAACTCATGTATGTACATAATATAGACACACATACACATATACAGAGAAGTTGGTTCTTTTTTAACATTTTTAATTTATATTAATCATAGGTTATTTACTTTGTATCCCGGCCACAGTCCTCTCCCGCATTCCCTCCCTATTCCCCTCATCCCTCCCTCATCTACTCCCTGGCCCTTTCCAAGTCCACTGATAGGGGAGGACCTCCTCCCCTTCCATCTAACTCTAGCTTATCATGTCTCCTCAAGACTGGCTGCAATGACCTCTTCTGTAGCCTAGGAAAGTTGCTCCTCCCTCGGGGAGGAGGAGTCAAAGAACCAGCCATTGAGTTCATGTCCAAAATAGTCCCTGTTCCCCTTACAAGGGTACCCACTTAGATGTTGAGCTACCATTTGCTACATTCAAGCAGGGGTTCTAGGTTATATCCATACATGGTCCTTGGTTGGAGAAAAAGTCTCATGAAAGACCCCTGTGCCCTGACATGTTTGGTCCTTGAGGAGCTCCTGTCCTCTCCAGGTCATACTAACTCCCCCTTCTTTCATATGATTCCCTGCACTCTGCCAAAGGGTTGCCTATGTGTCTTAATATCTGATTTGATACACTGCTAGGTAGAGACTTCCTGAGGCGCCTCTGTGGTAGGCTCTTGTCCTGCTACTTATTTTCTCCTACATCTAATGTCCATCCCATTTGTCTTTCTAAGTGAGGATTGATCATCTTACCCCAGGTCCTCTTTCTTGTTTATCTTCTTTAGGTGTATAGATTTCAGTATGTT
>JAQQSO010002979.1:0-13942 GCA_028658305.1 Pachyuromys duprasi
ACAAAACGACAGCCTACAGACTGGGAAAGGATCATTACCAATCCTACCTCTGACAGAGGTCTTATATCCAGTATATATAAAGAACTCAAGAAGGTAAAAAGCAAGAAATCAAGTAATCCAATTAAAAACTGGGGAATGGAGCTAAAAAGAGAACTGACTGTAGAGGATTATAGAATGACAGGAAAACACTTAAAGAAATGCTCAAAGTCCTTAGCCATCAGGGAGATGTAAATCAAAACGACCCTGAGATTTCACCTTACACCCACCAGAATGGCTAAGATCAAAAACTCTAGTGACAATGCATGCTGGAGAGGTTGTGGAGAAACAGGAACACTCCTCCATTGCTGGTGGGAATGCAAACTTGTACAACCACTCTGGAAATCAATTTGGCACTTTCTTAGACAATTAGGAATAGTGATTCCTCAAGACCCAGCTATACCACTCTTAGGCATATATCCAAAGGATGCTCAAATACAAAACAAGGACATTTGCCCAACTGTGTTTGTAGCTGTTTCATTTGTAATAGCCAGAACCTTGAAACAACTCAGATGTCCCTCAGTTGAGGAATGGATACAGAAATTGTGGTACTTTTACACAATGGAATACTACTCAGCAATTAAAAATGAGGAAGTCATGAAATTTACAGGTAAATGGTGGGACTTGGAAACGATCGTCCTGAGTGAGGTATCCCAAAAGCAGAAAGAAACATATGGTACATACTCACTTTTAAGACCTATAGGATAGGAAGTTCATGTTGAAATCTATACACCTATGGAAGATAAACAAGAAGGAGGATCCAGGTTGGTATGATCAATGCTCATTTAGATGGACAAATGGGATGGACATTGAATGGAGGAGAAAACAAGCAACAGGACAGGAGCCTACCACAGAGGGCCTCTGAAAGACTCTATATAGCAATGTATTAAAGAAGATATTAAGACTCACAACCAATCCTTCGGCAGAGGGCAGAGTATAATAATGAAAATAGGGGGAGTTAGTAAGACTTGGGGAATACAAGAGCTCCACAAAGACCAAATTGAGCAGAGCACAGGGGTCTTTTACGAGACGGTTTCCCCAACCAAGGACTATGTATGGATATAACCTAGAACCCCCACTTATATGTGGCCCATGGTAGTCTGTATCAAAATGGAAACCCTAGTAAGGGGAACAGGTACTATTTCTGTCATGAACTCAATGGCTGGCTCTTTGACCCTCCTCCACACATGCCCGGGAGTAACAGCCTAGCTAGATCCCCGAAGAGACATTGCAGCCAGCCCTGAAAAGACAAGATAAACTAGGGTCAGATGGAAGGGGAGGAGGTCCTCCGCCATCAGTGGACTTGGAGGGGGGCAGGGAGTAGATGAAGGAGGAATGGGGGGAGTAATAGGGTGTGAGGGAGGGGGCCATGCCTGGGATACAATGTACCTAACCTGTGATTAATATAAAAAGTAAATAAATTGCACTTAAAAAAAAATACTGAGCTGCCTTGGGCTACATCTGAGCAGGGGTTTTGGGTTATATCTATGAATGGTCCTTGGTTGGATTATTAGTCTCAGAAAAGACTCCTGTGCCCAGATATTTTGGTTCTGTTGCTCCTTGTGGAACTATTGTCCTCTCTAGGTCTTAGTATCTCCCCCTTCTTTCATAAGATTCCCTGCACTGTGCCCAAAGTTTGGTTATGAGTCTTAGCATGTGCTTTGATATACTGCTGGTTAGAGTCACGGACTTCTTGAAGCCTTTGAGTTGACTAACTTTTGAACTCAATGAGCTACTCTACAGGATTTAACATTTCACCTTTCCTATAGGACACTCTTTGTCTATATCAGAGCTTACCTCCAATGTAAACTTTTATCTGAAAGGAAATTTCTACAGAACAATATGACAATGGAAATTTGTTAGATTGACACCTAAGATATGATCTGGGTAGTCCAAAAAAGATAGATGCATTCTGGAAAGGTGCATTCAGTTTCAATTGGGTGATTTCATCTTGAATAATTCCTAGAGAGCAGTTACTCTTTAGTTCAGTCTGGAAGATGAAGGAAACTAGAATTGTGTGCTTGAAAAGAATGAATGAAGAAACTGCAGCAGGCAAAAGGAGAGGATGCACTGATGCACAAGCAAGGAGCAAATGCTGGCAATAGAAACACCACTGTTCTTCTATGGGAACTATTTTTTAATATTAATTTTTATTTTTTAAATATTAATCACATGTTATTTACTTTGTATCTCAGCCATAGCCTCCTCCCTCAATCCCTCCCAATCTCATCCTCCTTCCCTCATCTCCTCACTGTCCCTTTCCAAGTCCGCTGCCAGGAGAGGTCCTCCTCCCCTTCCATCTGACCCATCAGGTATCTTCAGGACTGGCTGCAATGTCTTCCTCTGTTGCCTAGCAAGGCTGTTCCTCTCTCAGAGGATGGGGGAGGTAAAGGAGCCAGTCATTGAGTTCATGTCAGAAATAGTTCCTGTTCCCCTTACTAGGGAAACCCACCTAGATACTGAGCTACCATGGGCTATATCCAATCAGGGGTTCTAGGTCATATCCATACATGGTCCTTGGTTGGAGAAACAGTCTCATAGAGGACTCCTGTGCCCTGATGTATTTTGTCCTTGTGGAGCTCCTGTCCTCTCCCAGTCATACTAACTCCCCATTTTATCATATGATTCCCTGAACTCTACCAAAAGTTTGGTTATGAGTCTCAGTACCTGTTTTGATACGCTGCTAGGCAGAGTCTTTCAGAGGCCTATGGAACTCTTATATGAGGTTTGCTGCAAGAAATTCTTCATACACATTTAATTCTTCCAGGAAATATCATCAGATTCAAAACAGAAAATACCCATTTTAATTGATTCTACATCCAATCAAGTTTGTAACCAACATTAACATCACACCTGCTAAAAGTGGTATAGTTCAAATTCCTGTTTATATTATCTACTCCCAGATGTGGCATGGCACAATTATCTTAGGTGACAGCTAGAACACTTTGAAAAATATTACTTATAATAGGAAGTTAAATATGCAGTGGAATGTTACTAATGAAATGTTAGAATTTAACTTTGTTATATTCATTTTGAGTTGCTCTCTTAAAAAGGTTTTGGATTGATGGCAATTAAAACCCTAGGGCAATGATTTATTTGCCTGTGTGTTGTCTTTCTGTCAGCTAAATGTATATTTCATATTCCCAGGACTGGCTTACATTTAGGGGCTTAAGCATTAAGGATTATTTAGATAGCTAATGTGATAGTGATGGCAATTATGTTTTTAATTTAAAAAAAAATCTTTCCATGAGGATTCATTTCACTTCTGACTTTCTTACACTGTATATTAATGAGAAAAATCATGAAGAATCATTCCTCGTAGGAATTTCATTAAACAGGTTAGAGGCACTAAAAGATGAATTTGCTATATGAAGGTCTGTTTCCACTCTGGGCTTTCCCTGTCACTCGCCAGTGCAGGCAGACTTTCAAAGCCCAGTCATTTTCTCCATGGCAGCCAGCACTTTCCCCACTCATCCAGGGCATTTTCAAACCTTTCTAAGTGCTGAACATCATGTCAAGAGACTGCAGTCTGGCTTTTCAGGAGAACATCTGAAATAATTAGCTTTTCCTTTGGATGAAACATTCTTGGAAGTTTTCCAAGGTTGTTAGAGAAAGTACAGACAGTTTAGATCACCCCCTACCTCACAGCATTAGTCTCTCTTCTCACTGTAATTTCATTCATTCTCCAAATGTTGGCATTTGTTTATCTCATTTGTGATTCAGTAGCATAGACTCAACCATTTGGCTCAAATATTTGCTTTCTGAAGTACTTTGTACAGTTAGGAACAACTCTTACTTGTAAAACAGAAAACATTGGAACACAGTGTAAACTTATTCTAATTTGCATCTGGTTTAATAAGATTTGGATAAAAAAGAATCTACTTTATTCAGTTTACCAGAACCTGATAATCATGGATGCTAGCCACTGCATATTCATATTACCTGTGTTTAGCTCAGCAACTACTATGAAATTGCCATCAGGTTTTGCTGTTGTCCACATTATCAAATTTCTTTCATCTTTAAAAATGCACAATGTCTTCATAGTGAGACATTTTCTCAAAACGAACAGAATTAAAGTTTGAAAAGTTTGCTGTCTTCTATTTCAATTAGTAACTCCTTCTGAACAACTTTGAATCAAGTCAAAACTATGAACATAACCAATCTCAAGAATCAAAGTGATTATAATCATTGGAATGATTGATTTACTATAATCCTCAAACCACTATTTACAGAATTATAAGACTTCTGTAATGCTATCTCCCTGCCCAAATTGGTTTATTTGTCCACACTGTATTCTGTCATTTGTTGAGTCATCAATTATAATCAAAAGTGACAAACAAATGCCAGGCATGCTAGATTTTGATATGGGTTTGTATGGAATTGGGGAATTAACTTGGTGAATGCCTTTTCAACCCCAGGAATGATTTTTTTCAGGATTTGCATCAAATAATTAAGTAAGTCAGTTTGGAAGAAGATCTCTTAAAAATTAGTACAATAAATAAATAAATATATATACATACATATATGTTAAGAATATGAATTCTATAGGACTGTGCCTGAAGCTCAGAATCATTTTAATACCTTGATAGATATGTGGCTTAGACAAGGTAATGTTTCTACAAATCTTTAGATTACTTTGTTATTTAAAATAACACTGTTGAATTTTTGAGTACAGGTCATGGTTCACAGAATAATTGCTACACCTGCAGAAAGAAGGGTTGTCAACAAAAGAAACAAGAAATAAATACTGTTTGGACTCTCATTTGAAGTAATTGTTTAATGGTTTCTTTAATTGGATGATAAAAGTAATTGATGACACTTCGATGACCTTACCCTGATAACTCAAAGTTTGCTTGTTAGTGATGTTTGCAGTTGAGTCACCAATAACAAAGTGCATGTGCTATGATCAGGATGTCAGATTTCACTGAAGTTACACAATCTGCTTTGGTCATGACTGTAAAGAAATAAAGACAACCCTTCTACTTGTCTCAGTAAAGCCTACTTTCAAATTTTATTTCTTTGAGGAAGGAATTTGCTCCTTTAACATCATTGATTAATTGCCCACACTGTTATCAGGAATAGTTGAGATTTCAGTACAAAATTATATATATATACACATACTTAAGGAATTAAAGCCTCTCCTTGGGAACTTTATTTCTTATTGTCCTTACACATGGGGACTATTTCTGCTTTGGAGAATTAGAACTATTTGAATTTGTTTGGTTTTCTCACTTCTTTCTTTGTGCTCACCTGCTTTATTGTTATTATTATTTTGCTGACAAAACAGCATTTATAATTATTTAACAAAAGAGTTTCATCTTTATAAAAATAATTTTATATGTATGTGAAAGCAATTGATATATACCACATTTGTGTGCACAGCTCTGATATAACATCTCTGACTCTTAACCTCATAACAGACATATTAAGGGGTCTTCATGATACGTTACTTGTCTTTACTTAACTTTTACATAGATTAATTTTAGACTTTAAAGAAGACAGACTCTGGATATGGTGGCATATTTTTCTAAATCCTAATACTTAGGAAGCTTGAAGTAAGAAAATAGTCAATTTTGATTCTCAGGTTTGGGGTGAGCCTGGGCTACGCAGGGAATTTAATTCCTGGCTGGGGCACAAGTGAAATTTTCTGCCAATTAACCAATTAAACAGACACATGCAGAAAAACAATATCCTTTATTTCAGGTATTAAATGATTTTGATTAAAAATGATTGTCACCAAGCCTAAAGTTAGATCCTCTAGAATCACAAGGGTTGAATGAGAAAACCAGTTCTTGAAAGATTATCTTCCAACTTCCATATGAATGCAGTGGTATACCCATGCATGCATTGGTTGTTTGGGTTTTTATTTGTATTTGTTTTGAGAGTATTTTTTGAAACAAGGTTTTTGAAATGAAGAAAATGGTCTCAAGTATGCTGCAATCCTCCTCCCCCAGCCTCCCAAGAGCTGGGATTATGGACATAAAGTGCCACACAAACACATTTATTGATTTCCTAATTTCTGTGTTTACACTCATATCAAAGCACCAGGGTACTACTTTGATAAACAGAGCTTCCCTTCATGTATTTTGGCTCATCCCATATTAAATGTTCTCATGCATTTTACCTAATTTGTGGTTTTCTCGGTGATGATTTCTTTAGCAAAACAGATGCAAAGCTGAAAGTGTCTTTGTTATTTCTGAGATTTGATGAAATGGGCAGAAACTCAAGGCTTTGCCAATGTTAGGGAGACACTCTAACACTGACATGCTTTTCAAGACAAACTTTCAAAATGTTTCACTCTGTTGACTTTAGAATGAATCATCTTTCAAACACAACAAGCACTGCCAACACACAATTCCCACTTTTCATGAACCCATCATTTGTCCTTCATTCCCTAAGCTAGCTTGCTTTACCTATTTTTGGCAAGACATTTTAGCATGCAACTAAGAATATCAGACTAGAGTCTCAGAAGCCACAGTCATCAGCACGAGATAAAAAAGCCTTAAAATTCAAAGAAAGTAAAAGTTTAGACTTCCTGAAGCCCAAAGAGATATTTCTCTTTCCACCTTATTCAGTTCATTCCTCTCAAGATAACTTTTGTTTGTATCTTTGTTTTGTATTTCCCCAT
This sequence comes from Pachyuromys duprasi, assembly GCA_028658305.1. Lineage (NCBI taxonomy): Eukaryota > Metazoa > Chordata > Mammalia > Rodentia > Muridae > Pachyuromys > Pachyuromys duprasi. Next base: position 6,665 of record JAQQSO010002979.1, read on the forward strand.
CTTGAGTTGACAGATAGTACATGTACATTAGTTTCTTCACTAAATTAAATCAGGTAAGAAATATTTGCTCAACTGAGTTGTTTAAGCTCAGAAAAAAGCAAGTTTTTGCTTTATTCCAATTCTAGATATGTATGTGACAAGCTTGTCAAAGACGGCATTTCAAGATTATTCCTAAGAAAAGAATTGCCTTCTTATATTTATGACTTTAGATGATATAGGTACTAGACCAGACAGCCACCTAGACTTGTGGCTCTGTGCTTTTGCAGAGTGTCTTCATATTTTAATAAACTGAGTTTGATGTTAGCTATATAGAAAATGTAGCTTTCTCTATATATGTGTATATCTATCTCTATCTTTCTCATGCATGCACATTAGCCCTCATGTATGCATGCAAGCATTCACATCCTTTCATCTTAATTATATATTTTGTCTTCCCTCCAAATAATGGATGTATCTATTCATCACAAAAAACTTCCAAATATAAGACAATCAGCTGGAAATCAATCCTCAAGCATGCAAGACTGTAGGGAGCGCCCTACAGATAGAATTCTATGTGTGTGCCTGCAAAGCTCATATACATCTCACAGTGTAAACTGCCTCCACTTTTGAGGGTTCTCATAACCTTAAGAATCTCAACATTGACCAAAACCAAGTTCAAAGTCTCCAATGAGACACACATCAAGTACTTAGCTGTGAGAACCTTGCAGAATGAAAGTTGAATTGGATATTCTGGTGACAAAATAGTATAACTTTAAACATTACCGTTCCGAAAGGGAAAATGAGACCATTGCAAGGAATGAGACAAAAGCAAGCCTCACTCCCAGCATGGCAAACATTGAATTCTGTAACAGTGTGTCTAATACTGAGAGCACAAGGTAGGATGTGCACCCTTGTGGCTGAAATAAATTCACTTTACTAATTCCAGACCATAGCGTCTCTCTTTTGGGCTTGGTGAGGTCAGTGTCTCCAATATTCCTTGGAATAGTGCAAGCTCAGTTTCCTGATCATGAACCACATTCTTGGGTGATGCTGACAGGGATTCTGAAGTTGCTATGTACTGACCAGCTTCCAATTGCTTCTTCTAATCCAGTGGAAAATTTTGTGACTCTGTAATTGCACACTTCCAAACCAGCAGTGTGTGAATGATGCCAAAGTCTATTAAAAGTGTGAACAGGAGCAGGGTCATCGGAGACCATGGCTTTACTTGATCCATTATTTTGTCTGGATTTCCCTTTTATGGGTGGTATTGTCCATACACAGAGTGAATCCTCTGCTCCTTTGTCAACATTTTTACAGACAATCCCAGATTCAGGCTTTATTAATCTGCTAGTCACTACTCAGTTCAATGAAGTTGAAAAATCAAGATTAACTATTATACTACATGCATACAATTATGACTGTTGAGTACCTTGATTGTTATAGCAAAACATTTTTCATACCAAAATATTATTTTATTGGGTTCCAAACTACAATTTTGCTTACTTGCATGATTTTTTTGCTGTTTATCATCACAAAATTTATATAAATAACATTTTTATGAATCTATTTTTCTTAATATAACCCAGGTGTTTTCCTAAGGAGAGTGCAATTACCCTCTCAATAAGTAGGGCTAGGCCCTGAGGCACACAATTATTCTGAGTTCAAACAATGTTTATTCACAAGGTATATATTTGGAAAAGATTCCACTGTGTTTATTTATTGTCATAATAAATTTTATGTTAATGTTGCATTAAAAATCTAACATTTTGCATTATAAACTCGCTGTTTGTTATTCATAACCCATAGGGTGTGGATCCATAGAGCACTAGAATATTTCCTTTCTCTTCTTTCTTTTCTCTTTCTTTCTTTTCCTTTTCTTTTTTGGGCAACCCTTTATTGGGAGCAGAGGGCAGCATAACTTAATGACCAAGAGGAGGAGACTGTTTGATGGGCACCCTGCTCAACACCCTCCAGATACAGGCTAACAAAAATCCACTGGAAAATGGATTTCTTGGGACAGCTTTCCATCTTCCCAGGTGGGGAAAACTCATTAATTCCCCTGAAAACAACCACGGACAGTCTTCAGGGCTGCCTTCTTGTTTTTTTTTTTTTTTTATGAAAACATTTTCTTTAGACTTTTTGAAGTCTTCAGTTGTTGCATTCTGCACTCCCGCAAGGCCATCAAACCAGCTTTTGTACAGCTTGCCTTGATGTCCACTCCAGAGATGTCATCCTTTGCTGTGATCAAGTCATTCAAGGTTACATCAACAGCCAGTGGCATCCCATTTGTGTGAATCTGGAAGATATTCATCTTGGTCTTTTCATCAGGCAGGGGGATCCAAATCTTTCTGTCCATGCTGCCTGGTCTGGTAAGTGCTGAACCCAGAGTTTCTGTTTGGTTAGTGGCCGTGATAACATTTACATCTCTTGTTGAGTCAAATCCATTCAACTGGTTTTATAATTCCAGCCTTCCAATCTCTTTCTCACATCCAGAATTTGAATCATATCTTTTGTTACCAATGGTGTCAATTTCATCAACTGACACAATTGAAGAAGGCACTTCAGCAACTTGGAACAGCTCTCTAATGAGTTTGGGGGCCCATCTCCTAGGTATTTCTGAATAAGCTCTGAGCCAACCACTCTCAAGAAATTGGCTGAAGTCTATTTCACTACTCCTTTAGCCAATGACATTTCCCTTGTTCCTGGTGGACTAAAGAGAATGACCCCTTTAGTGGGAATTTATCTCCATCTCTTTGTAATAGTCAAGGTGGGTGAGAAGAAAAGCTACAGAATACTTAATTTACTGGGTTTGATTGTCCTCTCCCCGACTATCCCTGTAGGTCTTCTGGAGAATCTTTTCCACTTTCATTACTGTTACCAAGGGATCTGTGTCACCCATCAGCACTTCCATCACAGCATGCACTTTGTGTTTGAGCAGGACTGAGCAGCCTGGTTCTAGCAGATCCTTGTCCACAAATGATAGGATGCTGATATAGTGTTCTGAGCCCACAGATGTGGACAACATGGTATGATTGTCATGAATGCTTTCTTCCAAGTCTCCTACAGATGTGGACACCCCCCTGAGATCATCCACTTTAGATCTTTCCTTTTGTTTTTCTTCCTATGATTTTATTTTTTCCTCATTTCTAATGAATTCTTCCTCCATGAGAAGAAAGTCTTTCATTCTCTTTAGCTTCAGTAATTTCTAATACCTATTTTACTGCATGCATATGAGTATACACGGGCAAACACGTAAATAAATAAATAAATAAATAAATAGATAAATAGATGTGTAATAAAAATATAAAAGATTTTTAGTAGAGCATTTATACCTTAAGTCATTGGAGATTTATCTAATCATCAATCTATGATAAATATATGGTTGATTATGAAGCAATAGAATCAAGACAAATCATATCTATATGCATCTGTACACACTGATGGCTGTTGATAGGATTTTCATACTGAATATTAGGCATTATAAATATTACCAACTTTATATGATGCACAAGCATCATGCAAAGTCACAAGCTCATTGGGGATTTTGAAAATTTCCTAATCATCATCATTCCATAGGCTTATTACTGTCTCTTGACATAAAGAAATTTGAATCTGATGTCATGTCTATATTTATGAGCTTCAATATGTCAGAAAAATAATAAGTTGAAAGCGGTAAGAGTGAACTGCTTTTAGAATGATGACTGTGGGCTTTCCACCTGTCAAATGAGTCCTTGACCACCTCATTGCCCAGCTCTTCTGTTGGAGAAAATAGAAATAAATTCTCTTGGATAATATCATACTTCTGCATTTTCTTAACTCTATTCCCCCGGGGATCTGCTATGTCTTGAGTTATCTGAATACATACCTCTTGAGGATGCTCAGCACGTGCTTTCCAAGAAATCATAATTTTAGCTTTCAAAAGTCCTACTGAGATTTTAAAGAATGTTCCCATGGGGTTTCCTTTTTAGGTAAGGTAAAATAAACAACAATTGAAATGGGGAGTTATAAAAAGCACGTGCTTTTCCTTAAAAGATAAAATACAAAGTTACTGGTTTTTTCCTGTGCTTATTTCCTATATACAATTTATCAGTTTCAATAATAGATTCCATAAATTGAAAATAAAATAAGTCAAGCCTTATGTCCTCAAGAGTTCATATGTAAAGAAAACAAACAATTGAATTGTTTGGCTTATTGAATTGTGGTGAGCATTTTAAGAAAATTAACAAATGCAGGATGCTCTGAGATAGCAAAACCCCATGGCACTTGACTGATTTTTAAGTAAGACTGTCTTTTGAAGGCTCAGTTCTTGTCAATATTTAATAGAAACTGAAAGATGGCAAAGATGGAAGATAGGTATACCCACACTACTAGACATAGCATGAGAGAGGATGGAATTATGGGCAGGTGCAAGACCTCAGTACTACTGGACTCAGTGACTCTGGCCTATAGGAACCCTGAAGGTACTTTGGAAAGAATTTATTTTTAGTGAACTCACTTTTATTTTTGATTTTTTATTAATTACACTTTATTCGCTTTGTATTCCCCCTGTAGCACCCTACCTCTTCCCCTCCCAAATCCTCCATTCTTCCCCCTTCTCCATGCATGCCCCTCCCAAAGTCCACTGATACGGGAGGTCTTCTTTTCCTTCCTTTTGATTCTAGTCTATTAGGTCTCGTCAGGAGTGGCTGCATTATCTTCCTCTGTAGCCTGGTAAGGCTGCTTTCCGCTCAGGGGGAGGTGATCAAAGAGCAGGCCAATCATTTCATGTCAGAGACAGTCCCTGTTCCCATTACTATGGAACCCACTTGGACACTGAGCTGCCACGGGCTATATCTTGGTACTTTGTTGGAATATCAGTCTCAGGAAAGACCTCTGTGCTCAGATGTTTTGGTTCTGTTGCTCTCCTTGTGAAGCTCCCGTCCTCTCAAGATCTTACTATTTCCCACTTCTTTAATAAGATTCCCTGCACTCTGCCCAACAGTTGGCCATAAGTCTCAGCATCTGCTTTGATAGTCTGCAAGGCAGAGCCTTTCAGAGGCCCTCTGTGGCAGGCTTCTACCTTGTTCTCTGTTTTATCCTTCTTCTGATGTCCATCTGCTTTGCCTTTCTGGCTGGAGATTGAGCATTTTAGCCAGAGTCCTCCCTCTTGATTAGTTTCTTTAGGTCTACAGATTTTAGTAGGGTTATCCTATACTATATGTCTATATGAGTGAGTATATACCATGCGGGTCTTTCTACTTCTGAGATAGCTCACTCAGGATGATCCTTTCCAGTTCCCACCATTTACCTGCAAAGTTCATGATAACCTTGTTTTTTATTGCTGCATAATATTCCATTGTGTAGCTGTACCACAATTTCTTTACCTATTCCTCAGTTGAGGGGCATCTGGGTTGTTTCCAGGTTCTGGCTATTACAAATAAAGCTGCTACAAACATGATTGAGCAAATGTTCTTATTGTGTACTTGAGCCTCTTTTGGATATATGCCTAGGAGTGGTATAGCTGGATCTTGAGGAAGTGCTATTTTGGAAAAAAATTTAATGAATATTACAGTAAAGTAATTTTCAGTAAAGAATTGTCTCTTTTCCTACATGTTTGGAAAGTATGTTTATGATATGATTACATCAAAGCAAGTAAGATATTCTTTCCTCATTTGTATGAAAGTTTTCACAAGTTTAAAACACATAAGTAACAAAGAAAGTGTGAAACACACAGGATTAAGGCCAAGGAAGCTACCAAAAACCAACCTAGACTTGAATATTAATATAGAGAGTGATGTAATGCAAATAATGTAATTTTGTCATAGTAACTAAGGACCTCTGGAGACAGAGGTCTGGGTAATATGCGAGGAAACCCACTATTTCTTAGCAAAAACACAGTAAATGAACAGTGAAAAGGAAAATTCCAAGAAGTTATGAATTTAAAAGTGCGGAGCACTGAGAATATAAAATGAAACAAAAACCTAAATACAAATACTACTACTATTAATAACAATAATAAAAAATTATCTAGAAAAGCTATGAGTAGATAAAAATTCAAGGTTACAAAAATTAAAAGAGGAAATACAGAAAAAAATATTTAGAAGGGAAATTTAATAGCTAAAATATTTGTTACAGATTCTCTGTGAGTTTTTAATATTCTCTCTAAGTCAATCAGAATGATCTTAATTTGATAGTGAAGGTGTCTCAGAGCAGACACATTGTAGAGATAAGAAGTTTATTTGTATATATATATATATATATATATGTATATATGTATATACAAATATATATATATATATATATACATATATATGGATAGTATATTCAACCTTTAAAATGATAATGAGAAGAATGTATTATATTATAGCAACACAGAGGGAGAAATAGAGAGACAAAGGCAGAGACAGAGAAGAAGGGAAGAAGGGGGAGGGAGGATAGGAGATGAAAGATAATTCAGATTTTCCTGTTTTAAAAATATTTTTGGAGAAGAGGGAGGAAGGGTGTGATTGCGAGGAGGAAAAGGAGGAGGCTACAGCTGAGATACAAAATTAACAAATTTTAATTAATAAAAATAAATTAATTCAAAAAAGAAAATTCGGGGAGGATCCAAGATGGCTGCCCCAGGAGGACACTGTGTCTGAAGAGCAGGACAGTAGTGTAGGCACAGCGACCTGGAGACTGAGATCTCAGACCTAAAACAGTAGTGTGTTTGTGACTGCCAGGTGAGCGGAATTCCTACAGTGGGGAAATCAAGTGGAAAAGTCCAAGGGGCACCCAGCTATTCCCAGGAAAAACTCCGGAGGGAGACAGGCTGCGCACAGCCAGGCTGGGCGCATAAGCCGCCATTTTGGTCCGGGGCACACAGTCCTCCGGACTGACTGAGTTTCACCCAGATACCACAGGCTGCACTGAGCAGGCACACAACCCTCTGTGCCAGCTGCCGCCACTTTGGGCTGGGGTACACGGTACCCTGGACAGACTGAGTTTCAATCAGATACCACGGGCTGCACTGGGCAGTTCCAGTCTGAAGTTCAGCCTTGAAGCACAAACAGCTCCTTGATTATATATAAACAGATGCCCAGAAATCGGCGTAAGAACTCACCCAACAAAAATCAGGAAACCATGGCCCCACCAGAAACACCCAAAAGCAATAGAGCTTTTAATGCAGCAGAGACACAGGAAAATTATATTAAAGCTATAATTATGCAGATATTAGAGGAAAAAAAGGAGGCAGAAAAAGAGGAAATGAACAAGGCCCTCAAGGAAATTAAGAAGGATTTAACTGCCCACATACAGGAACAATTAAAGATAGACAGAGAG
>JAQQSO010002980.1:0-13941 GCA_028658305.1 Pachyuromys duprasi
GGGGAAACCTGGGCCCCAGCCCAAAGAGGCGGCCGCTGGCACAGAGGGATGTGGTCCTGCGCAGTGCAGCCTGCAGAATCTGGGTGAAACTCAGTCTGTCTGGGGTACTGTGTGCCCCAGCCCAAAATGGCGGCTTAGGCGCCCAGCCCGGCTGTGCGCAGCCTGTCTCCCTCCGGAGTTTTTCCTGGGAGTATCTGGGTGTCCCTTGGACTTTTCCACTTGGTTTCCCCACCGTAGGAATTCTGCTCACCTGGCAGTCGCAAACGCTGGTGTTTTAGGTCCCAGATCTCAGTCTCTGGGTCGCTGTGCCTACACTATTGTCCTGCTCTTCAGACACAGTGTCCTCCTGGGGCAGCCATCTTGGATCTCCCTCTATCTATTGTCTTTATTGTTTATATATATATATATATATTACTTTTTTATTCATCTGAACCACCATAGTTAAACTATAAAGAGATCAACAGCTCAAAGAGATCTGTAACAGATGAGATGGAAATAAAAATAAAAAGCCTTTTGTTTTAAAAGTTCAGGCTCACGTTGATTCACAACAGAATTATATCAGTCTTTCAAAAGAAGATGTATAGATCTCAAGATCTTAAATTGATTTAAAAACAAAAACAGAAAGAGTACTTTCAAACTCCTTCTACCAAGCCACTATTACTCTGAATGATGCAAACACAAACACACATACACACACATACAACCTACAGGCCAATGTCCTTCATGAACATAGATTAAAAATTCCTCAATTAACTACTTCCCTAAATGTAGTAATCTTTCAAAAAGATTGTCGTGGATGCAGAAATGGCTCAATGGTTAAAACCCTGGATAAAGATTCCAAGTACCTATGCTGCAGTTCACAAATGTCTGTAACTCAAGTCCTAGGTGCCTCCCCAGGTACCTACCACTCTCTCCTGGGCTCTGTGACCACCAAGTATTTATAAAGTGTACAGCTATGGATGTAGACAAAATGCCCATACACATAAAAGTATATACATTTTTTAATTCAAAAAGATTTTTCAAAAGATATTTCACCATGGCCGTGGAAAAGTTGATAAAGTTGGCTTTATTTCAGAGATGCAGGAATGGTTCCCCATATGTAAGTCAACAAGTGTAATAAATCACATAAATAGACTTAAAGACAAAAAATCACATGGTCATCACAATAGACTCAAAAAAAAAATCCTTTGACAGAAGCCAACGTGCTTTCAGGACAGACGTTCTATACAGCTAAGAGTAGAAGGGACATGCTTTAGCATAATAAAGGCCCATAGAAAAGCCCATCGTCAAAATAACTTCAAGTGAAGAAAACAATCTCTTTAGAATCAGGAACAAGACAAGCTGTTTCTCTATTTGCACTCCTTTTAATATAGTGCTCGAAGCATAGCAAAAGCAGGAAGATTACAGAAGGAACGTAAGGGCTACAAATAGAATGAAAACACCAAATTACATGTATTTGCTGATGATATATATTACATAAGAGATCCAAAAATTTTTTTTCCACAAGGAAATGTCTTAAAATGTTCAGCTATTTCCTTAAAGAGAAAGTATGTAAAATCAACTTACAAGTCAATAGTCTTTCATACACCCAAAACAAACATGCTGAGAAAGAGATCATGGACACACATCCAGTCACAATATCCCCAAAGAAAATAAAATATCTAGGTATGAACCTAACCAAAGAAGTGAATGTTCTCTACATTGTAATCCTCAAAGAAAGAGATTAAGAAGACATTAGAAGATGGAAGAATACCCAGCAAAAACAGACATGTGGCCCAATGAAATAAAGAAGACAGAATTATGAATGCATGAAAATAGAGTCATCTTATATGACAAAAATAACATAATGAAGAAAGATAGCATGTAGGTACAAAGTTCTTGTGAAATGTATACAATTTTCCCTTGATTTCTCAACCCCACTATCTGGTCTCAATTCGGACATTGCATTGTGATGCTTATTCTAAGCACCTGTCTCAAGTTCGTGTAAACATGCTACCATTTCTTCTCTGTATTCCCAATAAAAACAACCAGCCAATGCTGAGCAATGGAGTAGAATAGGGTGGGACATCCTGGTCTGGAGGGGAAGAGGATGAAGGAATAGGAGGAAACATGAGGAGAAATGAACCAGACCTAAGACACAACTGAAAAGCAAGTATAAAGTGGAAAATCTGAATGGGATGGAGCTATGCAGGCTTGGAGGTTTAGGATGGAGTAACTATTGCCCAGCATTGTGATCTAGGTTAATTGAATCTATCCTAGTACTTTCATGGTAATTTGCATATAGAGATGGTTCAGGAATAGCTGCTGTTAAACTAAATGCTATATCAATATTAAATATCAACAGCAGCATATTCAACGAATGGTGCTGGGAATTCTAAATATCCACATGCAAAAGAATAAAATTAGATGCATCTCCATCACCTATCACAAACCTTAACAATAAGGGAATCGAAGAACTCAATGTGAAACCTGAAACACTGAAACTGTTAGAAGAAAGTTTAATCAGTATCCCACATAAGTGTAGGAAAAGACTTCATGATTAGGACTCCATTTGACAAAGAATTAAAGTCAACAATAGACAAGTATGCACTCATAAAACTAAAATAGCTTCTGTATATGTGTATGTGTGTGTTTGTATGTGTGTATGTGTATTTGTGGGGGGATGAGTGTGTGTTTAAGAGAGTGTGAGCATATGAACGTTTTGTGAATATATATATATATATACACATGTATTTTATTTTTTGAATATTTTTATTAATTTATTCATTTTACATCCCAATCATAGCTACCTCCCTTGTCTCCTCCCAGTCCCACCCTCCTTCCCTCTTTTCTCCATTTCAGTCTCCTAGTCCTCAAAGAGGATGAGTCATCCTCCCTTCCCAACTGACCTAAGACTATCAAGTCTCTTCTGGACTGCCTATGTCCTCTTCCTCTGTGGCCTGCTTCCCCTACTGGGTGGAATCTTTCAGAGAACATCTATGGTAGGCTCCTGTCCTGTTCTCTCTCTTCAACTGCTTCCAGTGTCTATTCTATTTGCCCTTCTGAATGAGAATTATGCATCCTATCTATGGTCCTCCTTGTTTGTTAGCTTCTTTAGGTTTGTAGATTGTAGTATGGTTATCCTGTAACATGTGGCTTATATCTGCTTAACAGTGAGTATGTACCATATAGGTCTTTCTGTGTCTGGATAATCTCACTCAGGATAATCTTTTCCAGATCCACCCATTTTCCTGCAAATTTCATGATATTCTTGTTTTTAATAGCTGAATAGTATTCTATTGTAGAGATGTACCAGTTTCTTTACCCATCCATTGATTGAGGGATATCTGGGTTATTTACAGTTTCTGGCTATCATGAATAGAGCCACCATGAACATACTTGCACAAATATCCTTGTTGTATGGTGTAACATCTTTTGGGTATATGCCCAGAAGTGGTAGAGCTGTTTCTTGAGGTAAAGTTGTTCCCAATTTTCTTAGTGAGCACCAGATTAATTTTCAAAGTGGTTGTAAAAGTTTGCACTCCCATCAGCAATTGTGGAGAGTTCCTATTTACTGAGTCAGCATGTGCTGTCACTTGAGTTTTTTATCTTAGCCATTCTGATAGGTGTAGGATGGAACCTCAGAGTTTGGAATCTTTGATTTGCATTTCCATGATATCTAAGACAGTTCTTTAATGCCTCTCTACCATTTTATATTACTTGATGGAGAATTCTCTGTTTAGCTCTGCACCTCACTTTTTGTTGGATTATTTGGATTGCTGATGTTTAATTTCTTGAATTCTTTATATACTTTGGATATTAGCCCTCTGTCAGATAGAAGGTTCGTGAAGACCTTTTCCAAATCTGTAGGTTGTTGTTTTGTTCTGATGACAGTGTCCTTTGCTTTATAAAGCCTTTCAGTTTCATGAGGTCCCATTTACTACTTGTTGATCTAAGAACATGAGCTGTTGCTGTTCGGTTCAGGAAGTTCTCCTCTATGCCAATGAGTTCAAGGCTCTTGCCCACTTTTTTCTTCTAACAGATTGAGTTTGTCTAGTTTTATGTTGAGGTCTTTGATCCACTTGAACTTTACTTTTGTTCAGGTGATAAATATGTATCTATTTGCATTTTCTACATGTAGATATTCAGTTAGACTAGTACCATTTGTTGAAGATGCTATTTTTTTTCCATTGTATGGTTTTGGCTTCTTTGTCAAAAATCAGGTATACTGAGGTATGTGAGTTTATTTCTGGGTCCTCAATTCTATTCCATTGATCCACCATCCTAGTACCATATAATTTTTATTACTGTTGCTCTGTAGTACAGCTTGAGATCAGGGATGAAGATACCACCAGAAGATTTTTATTGTACGGGGTTGTTTCAGCTATTCTGGGATTTTTGCTTTGCCACATGAAGTTGAGAATTACTCTTTCAAGGTCTGTAAAAATTGTGTTAGTATTTTGCTGGGAATTGCATTGAATCTTTAGATTGTTACTGCTAGCATGGTCACTTTTACTATAGTGATCCTACCAATCCATGAGCATGGAGGATCTTTCCATTCTCTGATATCTTCTTCAATTTCTTTCTTCAGAGACTTGAAGTTTTGTTTGTTTGTTTTTGTTTGTTTGTTTTTTCATACAAGGCTTTCACTTCCTTGGTTATAGTCACACCAAGGTACTTTATGTTTTCTGTGGCTATTGTGAAGGCTGTTGTTTCCCTAATTTCTTTTCAGCCCATTTATGTTTTGTATACAGGAGAGCAACAGGGATTTTTGTTGGTTTGTTTGTTTTAGTTTTTGAGTTAATTTTGTATCCAGCCACTATGTTGAAGGTGTTTATCAGCTGTAGGAGTTCCCTGATGGAAATTTTAGGGTCACTTTGGTTATGTATACTATCATATCATCTGCAAATAATAATATTTTGACTTCTTTTCCAATTTGTATGTCCTTGATCTCCTTTAGCTGATTATTGCTCTATGTAGGACTTCAAGTACTATATTGAAGAGATACAGAACGTGGGCATCCTTGCCTTGTCCCTGATTTTAGTGGAATTGATTTAAGTTTCTCTTCTTTAGTTTGATGTTGGCTATAGGATTGCTGTACATTGACTTTCCTATGTTTAGGTATGTTCTTTGTATCCCCGATCTCCTGAAGACTTTCTACATGAATGGGTGTTGGCTTTGTCAAATGCTTTTTCAGCATCTAAGTTTGATTATTTCCAGCCATCCACTCTTCTTGGGTGTGTGTCTACTTTTTTTCCCCCTAGGGCTTTCAAGTGTGCCATTAAGTTGCTTATATAGGATGTCTCTAATCTCTTTATTAATGCACTTAGTGCTATGAATTTTCCTCCTGGCACCCTTTTCACCATGTCCCATAAGTTTGGGTATGTTGTGCCTTCGATTTCATTGACATTTAGGAAGTCCTTAACTTCTTTCTTTAATTTTTTTTCCTCTGATCCACCTCTTACCGAGTAGAGAGTTGTTCAGTTTTCATGTATGTGTTGGCTTTTTGTTATTTCTGTTGTTGTTCAGGTCCATCTTTAGTACATGGTGGTTTGATAGATATAAAGTATTATTTCAGTCTTTTTGTATCTACTGAAGCTTGTTTTGTGACCTATTATATGGTAAATTTTGGAGATGGTGCCTTGAATTCCTGAGAAAGTATATTTTTATGTGTTCAGGTTAAATGTTCTGTAGTTATTTTTTAGGTCCAAGTTCTCTAGTTATTTATTAAGACTTCCGTGTCATTATTTCTATGGTGATTTGCTGGGTATAGTAGTCTTGACAGGCTTCCATGGTCTCTTAGTGTTTGCAAGACTTCTTGCTAGGCCTTTCTAGCTTTTATGGTCTCTGCTGAAAAGACTGGTGTGGTTCTGATAGGTTTGCAAATATATGTTATTTGAAATGTTTCCCTAGCAGCTTTTAATATTATTTCTTTGTTCTTTCTTATTTCTTTAGTGTTTTGATTATTATTTGGCAGGAGAATTTTCTTCTGTGTTCTAATCTATTTGGTGTTCTGTGGGCCTCTTATATACTTATAGGCATATCTTTCTTTAGACTGGGAAAATTTTCTTCTATGATTTTGTTGAAAATATTTTCTGTGCCTTGGAGCCAGGAATCTTCTCTTTCCTCTGTTCCTATTATTCTTAGGTTTCTTCTTTTCAAGATGTCTTTTATTTCTTGTATGTTTTGTGACAGCTATGTTTTAGATTTAACAATTTCATTCACAGATGCATTGATTTCTTCCATTGTATCTTCTACACCTGAAATTCTTTCTTCCATCTTTTGTATTCTCTTGGTGATGCTTACCTTAGCCGTTCCTGTTTTCTTCTCTAAGTTCTTTCTCCAGGATTTCCTCAGTTTGTGCTTTCTTTACTGTTTCCATTTCCTTCTTCAGATCTTGAACAATTTCATTGATTTCTTTCACCTGTTTGTTTGCTTTTCTGCATTTCTTCAAATGAAATTTTTAATTCCTTAACTTGTTTGCATTTTTCCTGTTTTTCTTTGCATGATTTATTCTTTTTCTCTCTACAGGCCTCTTTAAAGGCCCCAATTTGTTTGACTCTATCTTTCTGTATTTCTTTACAGATTTTACTTGTTTCCTCCATCTTCATATGCATATATTTAAGGTGATTTACCTTTTAAATTATTTTTATTTTTATTAATTACAGTTTATTCACTTTGTATCCCTCCTATACTTCCCTCCCAATCTCACCCTCCCTCTTCCTCACCCGTGTCCCTCTCTCAGTCCACTGATAAGGGAGGTCCTCCTCCCCTTCCCTCTGATCCTAGTCGATCAAGTTTCATCAGGATTGATTGCATTGTCTTCCTCCATGGCCTGTTAAGGCTGCTCCTCCCTCAGGGGAAAGTGATCAAAGAGCAGGCCAATCAGTTCCTGTCAGAGACAGTCCCTGTCCCCATCACTATGGAGCCCACTTGGACACTGAACTGCCATGGGCTACCTCTGTGCAGGGATTGTGTTAGAGTATTCAGGGCTGCTTACCTTGGACTAACTGGGTTCTGGGAATGTTCTATTGCTCTGGCTTTTGTTGGTTGTATGTTTACACTAGCCTTTAGCCATCTGGCTGTCTCTGGCATTGGCTGATAGTTTTTGGTGTCTGCTAGTGTTTGGGGTCAGGGTGATGTGGGGACCAGTACTGAAGTGTCCTGGTCAAGAAGCTGGATGTTTCCACAGGAGCCATCCTCAGATTGATGGGTATGGCCTTCTACTGGCAGATGGTTTTTCAGGAAATTGCCTGTGGCTCTCCTCACATGTATGATCCTATGCATCACCTGAACTCCTTGGGTGCTCTGTAGTCCAGTAGCTCTCCTCTCACCAGGGGAAGTCCTGGAGACAACTGCTCCACAATTGGCTCTTACTCTGGGGTTAATGAGCTGAAGCTGCCCAGACACTGTGCTCAGACACTATGCTTTCTGGGCAGCGCCATCTTGGAGAACCAGTGAGCCCAGAGGTCTGGTCAGTCTTCCTAGAAGGACAGGTTGAAGTTTGAGGCAGCATCTGGGGCTGTTCTCATGGCTCCAAGGAGTCAGGAGGCCCAAGGTTGGAGCTGCATGCCCCAGTTCCCAGAATGTATTCAAGGTGCCAGTGAGAGCCTTGTGCAGGCACATGCCTGTATGCTGAGACCTTGTGCCAGCAGGAACCCAAGAACGTTTCTTGCGGTTAGCCGAGTGACATGAGATCAGAATTTCTGTTTTCCCTCAATGTGGGTCTCCTCTCCCCTGGGAAACACAGATGCTGCTGTTTTGGGGCCCAAAGTTAGGTCTGTCAGTCACTGTGCCACCACAACTCTCCTGATAAGACACACTGAGCGATTGCCAACTTCATCTTGGATCTGCCTCACACACATGCATTTTAATAGTTACACTTCTTAGAGTGATAATACCAACCCCAAGAGCCACAGATTAGCTCGCAAAAACCATAGCACTGCTTTTCTCTTGTTTGTCAACAGAGTTCAAAAGACTCCGAAAACAATATCAGCATTGCCGTTAGTTTCAAAGAACTTGAAAGTTAGATCCTGTTGTTGAAGATACCACACATTTTTTTTTTTTTTGCCACAGAACATGGAGGAATTAAGGTCAAAGTATCCAGAAAGCCTCTGCCCTGAGGAGCAGCTCTTAGAGATCCTAAGGTGCTATTGCAAGTCAGTAATGGAAGAAGCAATCAACAGTGCTACACTGCTGTGGTATCTACTAACCACGGTACTGACCAATATAGCAAAATATCATGAAATATGTCATAATTTGACTTAAGGCCTGTCTTTGTTAGGATTGCTATTGCTTTGATGAAACACTATTATGAAAAAGCAAGTTGAGGAGGAAAGTATTTATTTAGTTTATATATTCGCATTGTAGTCCATCACTGAAGGAAGTCACAGAACAGTTCACTGAGCTCTGAACACTTAATTACTTTTATACTCCAACATGTGAAAGTCCTACCATTATCCTCCCCAAAACAATGTGGTCAGGTCAGTCACTGCAATAACAAACTATCCTGACATCAACTTGTTCTAGTTAGGGTTACTATCACTATGATGAAACTCTATGAGCAAAAAGGAAGTTGAGGAGGAAATGGTTTACTTGGGTTATACTGTGATATCATAGTCCATCACTGAAGGAAGCCAAGATTGGAACTCAAGCAGGACTGAAACCTGGAGGCAGGAGCTGAATCAGAAGACATGGAGGGTGCTGCTTATTCACTTGTTCAGCCTGTTTTCTCATAAAACCCAAAGATCCACCAGCATAGGAATAGTACCATCTACAATGGGCTGAGCCTCTCTTATCAATCACAAATTAAGAAAATGCCTCACAGCCAGGTATAATGGAATGATATTCTCAATTGATGTTCTCTCCTTCCAAAGAACTCTAGATTGTATCAAACTGACATAACACTAGCCAGCATAGGACCTTTTGGTAGAAGTGAGTTCATGCCTGACACTGTAAACTCAGCAAGCTACCTGTGGAGATGAAGACAATGACTCTAGATAACCTAGTGTCGCCAACTCTCTAAAGCAGTATATTTCCTAACCACATTCCTAATGTTTATCTTCATAATCACAAATAAATGTAGTCTCCCCCTTCATTGTTTTTGGAGCTTTTACAGAAATCTGTACCTGGCCAAAATTCAGAGAATAACTCTCTGTCAGATGCCTAGCAACAAGTGATACATCTGCAACACTGACATGTAGGGCTCTGGGGACACTGAAGGGGACATCATTTTTAAGGATCAAATGACCACACATCTTCTGTGAGATAATATTTTCTATACATGACAAGGAGCTGCATCCATGGCAGCTCAACAATACTTAAGGTAGACCTATACAAATGACAATACCCACTGATATGACAATATGAACAGGGTAATTTTCACAAGACCCTACCCCTAGATGAAGAAATACAGGCAATTAATGACAATGTAGAAAGGCAGAATCAGTTTCCTCAGGGAAATTTCCCCTAAATGTTATCCAATATCAAGTAATTAGCCCTAAAACTTATAAATATGAAAAACACCAAATGAACTTAGCTGGTTGTATTTACATACTTAAAAGTACATATATACTAAAAAATAATATTTAAAAAAACTATACATTAGGAGTCTCTCTTTGAAATATTTTACGGCAAATTGTCTAGGACATTTCCAGGCATTGATATTACATTATTTGCTTCTTGAGGGACATAGAAAGCCAGACATGTTTGCAAGCCATTGGCCTTTAAGAAACATCCTTAGAGCAAAGCCTTTTTCTAGGCATCTATAACACATTCAGTCTATTCCAAAGGGTCCGAGCATTCATGATCCTAAAAATAATTTTATACAATTCATTTTGCAATATATTTATGAAATTATGTTTCAGAATTCTATACCTATCATCCTCCAAAAGCAATCCTATGTGTGTTTCTAAATAAATTATATTTTAGTAATGAAATAAAAACAACCTCCACAAATATATAAAAATATCAAAAATAATTTTGAGGATGTTCTAAAATGTATATAGAAACATTGAGAAAAAGAAGAATGTGTCACAGGTGAGGGGAAAGATGTAGAGAGTAAGAGAGCAACAGCTGGGTATGAGAGATCTTTATTGATAGAGGTGTCATATTAATGGAAAAAGAAAAATTAATTTTGAAAGCAGAAACCTGTAGTCTAGCCCTGGCTTTCCTTCCAGGTAGTAAAGCTGATTGTTCATCTGACATCCAAAGATTCAGTTTCCATTTCACTCACAGTAGAGGACGCACTGAATGGGGGTCTGTGAATCATTCTGTTTCCTAAGTTTAGATGAGAAGAAATGATGCTCATCAAAAATTAACTGACAAACTAAGCACATCTTATCTTCACTGCTGGTGCTTTCTGACCCATCTTCTACCATGTCTCTATCAATGTCATTAACTATCAGCTCTCCTGCAAATACATCTGATCAAATCATTGCTCACTAAACTAAACAGTAAGATCAACCATCACTGTAACCAATGCCCTGAGTGTGTGGGTGTGTGTACCTGCACATGGATTCTGGGAGACAATCTATGGTGTTATCCTTACAGCAATACACACCTTGTTTTTCAGACAGATTCTCTCATTGTCCTGGAACTCACCAATCAGCTAGGGTGGTTGGCTAGAAATCTCTGGGTTCCTGGCTCCCTACTGCCAGACTTACAAATGTGCACCACCTCACCTGCATTACTGAAAATACTCGTAATCGCAAGGCAGGTCCTTCTGGACTGCGATAACTCCCTAGCCCTGTGACAATTTTGTTTTCCGACAGCATAAGTATTTATTTCGAATATAGAAGCCAAAGGCATACTGAGTTACTATTTTGATGAGACAATGCTGTCTGTGACAGATAAAGAAGTTGTTTCTCTGAAATCTGGACCAAACATGACTTTGAATTAAAAAAAAAAAAACACCATTCATCGAATGTACTTTAAATAGTTATAAACTCATAGGCACTAAAACGATGGAGTGTTGTCACAGAAAAGAGCCAGAAATCAGAGCACTTTATTTAGCTGCTTCATCATTGACTTAAGAATCCACACTAGGAAAGTGGAGCACATGTTTTCTAAAATGTGACAAAGTAAAATAATTACATGTCACTTAATGTTTTTGTTTCTAAAGCAATTCAATTTCCTTTTTTCTGTTCAAGAATTTCTTAGACAGACTAACGTACATAAAGTATTTTATAGAACGCATAAGTAGAAGTTTCCATAATCCCTCTAAAAGAATAATTAGAAACATTTCTTATTTTTAATTTGTGGATAATTTCATTTCTTTTCTTATTTTATAAATGATTTCAAAATATTCACCAATTTCTGATGTGTTATCTTATGTACAAGACTTCTCCAAATTTTTCTCATACATTAAGGAATAGAAAGGGGTCTGAATGCCTACAAGTATGCCTTCACATTGCCTCTAAAAGACACACTAGAGCTGTTCTTCAGAGAACCCATGGTCTAAGCTGGGCGAGTTCACATCAGGTTTTGCAGGGCAGACTCTCCAAGTCAGGAAATCGGGAAGTGATGAGAGACTTCACAGCCAAGTGAAACACTGGCTTTGAACATTTTTCTCCAGCAACTTAGTTGTGATCCCTAAGTTACACTATTGGTTCTCAGACACGAGATTTTCTTGGAACATGCAGCTGATTTATTTTTGTTGGATCTGGTCTCATTTAGCACAGACACAGAAAATGATTCCTCTTAGAATTATTAAGAGTGCAACATGCTTTCTGTTCTCAGTACTTAATGAAAATGTGTTGACAGGATATTCGTGCCATTGGGATAATTGCTTGAGAGTTCAGAGTCTTCTAAATTTAAATGTCACATATTTCCTAGTGAGTAGTCACTGTGCAGAAGGCTTTCCTCTTCTTTGATGACTTGAACTTCGCAAGCAAAACAATCCTCTAAATTAAGGACTGTTTGCCACCACTCACTGGGACATTATACACCAGACTCCTTGTGTAGGGTTTCCTGCTACAGCTATCATAAGTTATTTAGAAAGAATGATATTAAACCTTAACATCCAGCCTGGCTCAAATGGACACCATCCCACATTCCCAATGACCAGCCACTGAACTAATTCCCCCACTCCTCTGTTTATTGGATCCCAGAACTTCTCTGTTTGTCTCTCCTGTACAGAGTTCAGAGGCACTCTTCAGAAAAGCTGTCTGATGTAGCATTTATTCTGAAAAACAGAAGTTCTTCAAATAAAGAGAACTGATGATTTGGGAAACCAAGTTGTACCATATGCATTCAAGTTGATGTAAAAGTCAGAGAGCATAAAATACAATGGAAAACACATGGAAGGAACCGAGAACTGGAATTCAAATGCAGCAAACGGCAGCTATGATGACAAGTTCTCTGGATTAGAACTTCATCCACTCCTATAACATTATAAGATACAAATCATCATCTTCATTTCACACAAGTGGAATAAACCTGGGGAAAAGAAATGAGACTTGCTTCAGGTCAATGGTCCTGTAGCACCTAGCCAGGATGAGAGCAAAGAGCACAGGGTAGCATTTCTGCCCTTCCTGCAATGAGACTTAAATTGATGTTACTCACTTCAAACATCTCATTTCCTTAGTAGTACAACAAAAGGATGAAGCTGTCTTAAAACTAAAACATCAGCCGTCGTAATACTAACTATTCTTGGCAACTGCATCAACCAGCAGGACTCCTTGGGTAAAAATTGTGAGCCAGCAAAGAGAGGCCTTCTTTTGTAAAAACTTGGCAATTTTGTGATCCTAAGCTTGGTATACTCTAGCAACGTGTCTAAAGTTTAAAGTAAAAAACCAAAATATTACATTTATTTTATTTATACGTGTATATGCATACACATGCACATTTAATGGCCATTGTGCAATTGTACAGACGAAAAGGAGCCAGGGGGATCCTGGAAATTAGATTTAGATGATGTTGTTAGGTTGAGGTGGGAAGACTTTCTGTGACTGTGAGTGACACCAGGCCATACAGAAAGCAACGTAACTACCACAGCTCATCTCCCTGCCTATTGAATTTGGATGCAATGGGACCAGCTGCTTCATGCCTTTGCATCCATGGCTTCCCCAAAATGATAGACTGTATTCTCAAACTACAAGCCAAAATACTATTCCTTCCTTAAAGTGCAATTATCATTTTTTCCAGGACATTAAGAAAAGAAACTATTATAAGCTGATATGTTTCACACTCTAAATGATTAGAAATCAAGCCTGTCCCCAAATAAGCTTGTGCTTTATTTTCATACTTCCTCAGTTTACAAGCCTGTTGTATCTGTGAAATAAATAAATAAGTGAAGGAATGAATGTGTACTACCAGATTTATGATAGGCTTATCCTTATTATATACCCTGACTTAAAAAAAAAGTTAGTTCTACTATGAAAGAACAAACTTAGTTTCTGCCTTGTGTTGCTAAGGCAAAACACCATTGTTTTGGCTCACAATAGTTTTGACTGTTCATTTGAACCCTTTCCTAGTAGAATAAAATATTACATATTACTATGACTCCAGTTATTTTGTGAACAATAAAATACAAAGCACTAGTTTCATTTAAGTTCTTTTTTTAATTTTTATTTTAATTTATTTTTTTAATGTAATTTATTTATTTTTATATTAATCGCAGGTTAGGTACTTTACAACCCAGGTGTAGACCCCTCCTTTATTCCCTCCCACTCTCCCTATCCCTCCCTCATCTCCTCCTCCACCCCTCCAAGTCCAGGGACAGGGGAAAGACCTCCTACCGTTCCATCTGACCCCAATTCATCTTGTCTCCTCAGGGCTGGCTGCAATGTCCTCCCCTGGGATCTAGCCAGGCTGTTACTCCCTGGCGTGTATAGGGGAGGGTCAAAGAGCCAGCCATTGAGTTCATGACTGAAACAGTCCCTCTTCTCCTTACTAGGGTCTTCAGTTGGACACAGAGCTACCATGGGCCACATCTGAGTGGGGGTTCTAGGCCATATCCAT
>JAQQSO010002981.1:0-13940 GCA_028658305.1 Pachyuromys duprasi
GGGAGTGGGAGGGTAGGAGGGAATGGGGGAGGGGTCTACGCCTGGGATTCAAAGTACCTAACCTGTGATTGAGATAAAAATAAATAATTAAAAAAAAGAAAAGGGTAGAAGCATCCTATGAATATAAAGTTTTCTTCCTCAAAGGGTAAAAAAGGTCATTATTAGCTATACAGGAGTCTGCAAAAAGTGTGGCAAAATGTTTCAAAGTACATTTGATTTCATTTCTTTAGTAGTTTATGGTATGCTGCTATAACGTGTGAGCATTCCCTTAACAGGAAGGTTTGATGTCTTTTGGCAAGCTGTACTTTTCCTTAATGAATTAGAAATTAGAGTTGGAAACATACGGAGAGTAACACAAATCTGTGGCACTTCTGCAAATATTGCAGCACACAGAGTTTTTCAGCCATTGCTTGGCTGATCTGACAAATATTTTCACAGAATCAAATAGAGTATTTTAGAGGAGAGGCTGAGTGGGCACAGATACTCCAGAGGCCAAGTCAACCTTCACCCTTCAAGTCTACTGGTGCTACCTATTTGTAGTTACCAAACTTGGGCTGAACATAACCTAGAAATACTGCATCTTTGCTGCAAGAAAATGTAGACATTCCTTTCTTGTCTTCTATTAAAACATCAGCATAACTCCCATTTATGTTGCATTGGATTTGAAGGAATTTAGAGAGGGTTTAAATTTCACAGGGAAGTAATAGGCGAATACCAGGACATTTTAAGGGTCCTGAATACCTGAAGACATTTGTAGCCATGATGGTTCTGGAGGCAGCCCTATGGATTTCAAGAACTAGCAGTGTCTAATTCCCATGGCATCCAAAATGCTGCTCTTTGTAGGAGAGCCGAGGCTCTGCAGAAGCGCTGGATTGTCTTCTAGACAGAGTGCCAGTGAGGTCTGGGCATTTTGATGAGATGACATATGCAATGCCTGAGCTCATGCAAAGTGATGGCTGTGGTACCTTGGCTTCTCTCATTGCAGAGCTGTCACTGTGTCAACTATTTACCATCAACAAGAGACAGTGTATATTGAAAATAATGCTAATAGAACAATTTGGAAAAGGAATGAAAATTGATTGCAATTCTTCTTCTGCTTCTGATTGTAAATATTAACATTGCTTAGAATTTGGTAATTATTAGTGTGAGAGAAAAATGGATGCCTAAAGTTTCCCACCTAAGTACTGAAGTTTATGTGGCGTTTATTGAAAACCTCAAAATTTATTCTTTCCTCTAAACATCCAAACTTCTTTGTATTGGATGCAATTCTTTGACCTGGAAAGTGTCTGATGACATGGGTTTGGAACTTTAGCTTTCTTACTCAGCTGGGTAAAGAAAGTTCTGGTTCATCAGAGGTAAAAAAAAAAAAAGAAAAAAAGAAAAAAAGAAGCTGATCTACTCATCTGACACTTCAGTGTCTGCTCTGGTTCACATTGCCCTTTTGTTGAGATGATTGGGGACCTGTCTTCCATGGTTCCTGTATTTAGGATTCTAGAGTTGCTATACTCTAATATGTTAAGAATAGCTATGATTTGTATGAAAGGAAATTTCAGAACTCACCAGGAGGCATCTTCCCTGATCTCAGTGGAGGGTTAAAGGAAAGGCTGATTTTTCTAATTGATCCTTTTCTTTTTTAGCTTCTTCCTACTTCAGTGGAAAATGAAGAGGTAAGGGGGGGGGGACTAGGTAAAGGATACTGCTGATAACCATAAATAACTCATCATCTTCTTCAAAATGTGGAAAGCAGGGGGTAGTAGACTCTGTGATTTGTGTTGTGGGTGAATTCCTGGCTCAGCCCTTATTATCCATATGGACTTGGGAAGATTCTTACCCACATGTTACCCCATGACTTAGTGTCCCCTTCTATAGCACAGGGTCAGGGTTTCAAAGAGAACTGCATGAGTCAATACTCACAGAGCACACGGAGGACCGCCTGCTGCATGGAAACACCATGTGTGCTGTGGCCTTTGAATCCATTTAGTGAAGTCACCCAGGAGCATTGGAAACCTCACGTTTTTCACTGCTCCAAATGAAACTGTTTCTGAATCTGTTTGCAGAAATATCATCTGATCCTGACTGACATCATGCAGGGTGGTTGCTAAATAATTTCTCCAGTTACTATTCAGGGTGATGTTAGTTTTAGTAACATTTTAGTTTCTGAAATATATTTGTTTCCCTCAGACAGCTCATTATCAAAGCGCAGAAAATAGGATATGCTGCATTTAGAAGAAAATGCTATCCATGTTTCCATAATATTAACATTTCCATCAATGGTGTACATTATACATGCTTAACATGTATAATTTGGACATCTATATTTGTTTTCAGAGCTTGTATCAAAAGCATATTCTAGTTTTATGTTTATTTTAATGGAAATAGGAGTGGTCCAGTTATAGACTCCTCTGTAATTGTTGAACTTGTTTTCTGTTTCTTCTTTAGCAGTAACATTATGTTAATGAAAACATTTTCTTTGTATGTAGATGCTTCACCACATCCCAAGTTCAATAAATTCTGAACTTAAGCTATTCTTATTTTTACTTATTCCTCTCTTTATCAATCTGTATTCTTCCCCCATGTCTCCTTTTACCTACAAATTACAGGTGACTTATGCTCAGATAGGTTCATGCACTTGTACATGTGGGTACATGTGTGCACACATGCATGCACATAGGCATACCATGCCTCTACTCAGCATCTTTGTTAGGTGTACTTTCTTTTACTAATCACTCAGTATCTCAAATTTAATTATATCTGATTCATCCTTCTTTCATTCAGCAAAAACTAAATATTAATGAATCTTTCCTTTAAGTAACCCTTGTTTATTGACCTTATTTTTCATGTTTTTTTATGACTTGAGATGAAAACCTTAATTTCAGGATTTCTCCTTTCCTTATAATTTCTATATTTGAAAAATGGTATGTGTTAATGAAATTGTTACTTTATGTTACGAAATCTAGACTTAAAATGTTCATTGCTTTCAAACTATTTCAATGAGCATTTGTCCTCTAAATATGGATAAGCATGGTGAAAAGCAGACATGGAAATTTAAAAATTACATAACCATAAAACAATGAAATAAAGACATTTAATAAGATAACTAAAAGCAAGTATGTAATATGAAGTGAGCATTGATTCTATTAGCGTCTATCATATCAGCTGCCCGTCATTTGTTTTACTACAAAACAGATTTCTTGTTTAACATCAGGAACTCATTCTCTCATGGTTCTGCAGTCCAGAGGTCTGAACTCAAGGTGTCAGCAGACCCCTTAGTCTTCAGAGGAGAAATGGTTTTTGGCCTCACCTATCTACCTGTGGCTGTGGCTAGGTTCCTGGGTAGTAAACATAGCACTATTCCAGGCCTCTGTTTGCCCTTTGTTGTATGTCTTTAGCAAGACACTTGCATTAAGATTCAGCCTGGTATTTACTTGATCGGGGCACTCAGCTTTTCAATGAAGCCTAGAAGACTAAGGGATGACATTTTGCAGAGGTGATTAATGTTACGGTAAGGTAGAATCCTGTCCATGATACTGGTAGACCTCATACATTTTACTGGGGACATTAAAAGCAAAATGTGATGGTTCATGTTGAAGAAAATTGTGTTCACATTGCCAGCCACTTCCTCTGCCCTAAAAACTCAACTTTCAAAGCTTCAATATCAATTTTCAGCCAAATTGCAAACCTGCCTTGTGAATTTCAAACTTGTCAGTAAGACAGGGACAATTAAAAGAAATCAGTTTTTGTTAAAATCAAAACAAAACTCTTTTCTTCCCAATCTCTCTTTGCCCACCTCTCTGTTTCCCTGTCCCTCTTTTTCCTCTTTCCCTATTTTGTTTAACGAGAGAACCCTGACCGGTGTGTGGCCCAACCTAGATAATCTAAGACTATTTCATCTCAAAGTGCTTAACTTGGCTACATCTGAAGAAATATTTTATCCAAATAAGGTAACAATTACACATTTCTGGAATTTGAGGTACTTATTTTAGGGATGGAATGGTCATGTTTTTGCCTACCATCCTCATAGACATGGTACAGGAAATTATGAAGAATCGTGAGTTGCCACAGAATTCTTAATACAATAATCAACAGCAATCATGACAGAATAATAGTGTCATTCACAACAAAGAGTGAGCATGGTACCAGAGGGAACTTAAGATAGAAGAGCATCGCAAGTATAATAAGGACAACGTAGCTAATTGTGTAACATTTTAAATGAATCTAGAGCCTAAATCATGAGTAAAAAATAAGCACAGCAATTTCTCAGCAAAGCTATCTTTATATAAGCCAGAAATGTAATTTCTGTTTAAAAAAAAAACAATTTCAGCATTTTAAATTTTCGTGCGTGCGTGCGCGTATATGTGTGTGTGTGTGTGCGTGTGTGCATATGCTATTGCCCTTACCTACAAAGGCCAGAAGAATCAGATACCTTGGATCTGGAATGACAGGCAGCTATGAACCACTAGATATGGTCGTAGGAATCAAACTCAGGTCTTTTGCAATATCAGTACTCTCTTAACTACTTAGCCATCTCTCCAAAAAATCAATTATTCACTGGAAGAAACTACAGGGAGTCTGGCACATGAGCAAATCAATAAAACAAATAAAATCTGTACTAACCTCTATACAGGGTCCAGTTCATTGGAAAGTTATGCTACAACTTATAAGTCAACCCAATTCTGTGTAAAACAAATAATGACTGCGTCTTAAGGTATGTATTAATTTCCCAAAGCTTGTCCAGTTCTTTAGAAAAGCTTGTGAAAACATTTCCAGATAAGATTTATTTCTCAAATGAAAGCCAGACCACTATTTAAAAATAATTTTGTGCTCAGTAGATAGTCCTTAGCTTGTTGATTGTAACCTCTCTTAGCATTCTTTTCTTCCTTGCATTTCAAAAATCTTATGATTCAGAGAATCAGTAGTATAAATTGAACTTGTATGACTAACAGCTGTATTTCTTAATTCTCATTTGTATATGAACAGTATGCATTTTTAAAGATTTTCTTATTATATGCATGTAAGTTAATGAAGCATTTTGTGACTGTCTCCTTGCCTGCACCTCATCAGGCACCTGATGTGGGTGGAGGATGAAGAGAAGCCCTCCAGGGACAAGGAGGGAGGCAGCTCGGCAGGGCTGATTCCAGATTTGCAGAGTAGCTCCCAGAGCCAACTTTTCACTCACATTCCAGGCCACCAGTTGTTATTAGGTGCACACACATCAACCTATGACAATGGTGCTTTCAGTAGATCAGCTTTCACCAGGCAATAGTGTCCCTCTAATTGATTTAGTGTTTTGGCATGTCTACGACACTTGCATCGTAGCTTTGTGTTGCTCTTCTCATTTATCACAACTTGAGATCTTCCATTGATATTGCTCTCTCAAAATATAGGAAGGACATGTCCCTGTTTTAGAAAAAAGAAAAACAATGATTTCATTTCTAAAAGGCCTTGGATACCTTTGTGCCCTTACAACAGATAATTTATTAATAACAGAAATTCATTTTCACATCTCTGGGGTTTAGGAGGTCAAGGTCAAGGCCTTTAGCACTTGGTAAGAAGGCTTTTGGTGTCAGGACTTGACAGAAAGTGGAAAGGCTAGAGGGCAAAGTAGCATAAGACTACAGGAAACTTTTTTTTCACAATAATTTTTAAATTGTTTAATATTATTTGTTATAACTTATTTACTTTGTATCCCTGCTGACGCCCCCACCCCTTGTCTCTTCCCAGGCCCAGCCACCCTCCCTTTTCTCCCTGTATGCTCCTCACCTGGTCCACTGATAGGGGCACACCTCCTCCCCTTCTGTCTGAACCTAGCCTATCAGGTCTCATAAAGGCTGGCTATATCATCTTCCTCTATGGCCTGGCAAGGCTGCACCCTCCAGGGAGAAGTAATCAAAGAGCTGGCCACTGAGTTCATGTCAGAGACAGCCCCTGATCCCCTTACTAGGGAATCCACTTGAAAACTGAGCAGCCTATGGGCTTCATCTGAGCAGGGGTCTAGGTCCTTTCAATGCATGGTGCTTGGTTGGAGTATCAGTTTCTACAGGCTCTCCTGGGCCTGGGTTTTCTGGCTCTGTTGGTCTCCTTGTGGAGCTCCTGTTTCCTCCAGGTCTTTCTATCTCCCCCTTCTTCTATAAGGTTCCCTATACTCTGCCCTCTGGCTATGAGTCTCAGAATCTCCCTTGATACCGTCTTTCAGAGGCCCCCTCTGGAAGGCTCCTGTCCCATTCCCTGTCTTCCCCTACTTCCGATGTCTATCCTGTTTGTTCTTCCGAATGAGGTTTTGGCCTCCTCCCTAGTGTCCTCATTGTTGTTTGCCTTCTTTATGATTATAGATTTTAGTATGTTTATCCTATATTATATGGCTAATATTCACTTATAAGTGAGCACATAGCATGTGTGTCTTTTTGCCTCTGGGTTACCTCACTCAGGATGATGATCTTTTCTAGTTCCATTCGTTTGCCTACAAATTGAATGATTTCCTTCTTTTCAGTTGCTGAGTAGTGTTCCAATGTGTGAATGTACCACAATTTCTGTATCCGTTCCTTCATTGAGGGATATCTAGGTTGTTTCCAGATTCTGGCTATTACAAATAAAGCTGCTACAAACATGGTTGAGCAAATGTCCTTGTATACTTGAGCATATTTTGGATATATGCCCAGGAGTTGTATAGCTGGATCTTGAGGAAGCACTATTTCTAATTGTCTGAGAAAGTGACAGATTGATTTCCAATGTGGTTGTACAAGTTTACATTTCCACCAGCAATGGAGGAGAGTTCCTCTTTTTCCACAACCACTCCAGCATGTGTTGTCACTTGATTTTTTGATCTTAGCCATTCTGATGAGTGTGCAATGGAACCTCAGGGTCCTTTTAATTTGCATTTCTCTGATGACTAAGGACATTGAACATTTCTTTAAGTGTTTCTCTGCCATTTGATATTCCTCTCTTGAGAATTCTGTTTAGCTCTATACCCCATTTTTAATTGGATTAATTGGTTTGAACCAAGAGCCCCAATCGCCTAATTGGTTCTTTAAGGTCCCATGTTACAATGCTCTCAGATTGGCTCTATCTGAATTGAAGGAGACACTTGAGTCATAGCATACAAGAATTAGGGATGTTGGTCACTGGGATATCTAATGAAAATTCTATGTATACAGGGAAATTTGTCCTTAATGTCCTGTATGTCTCTTATTTGAACGATAAAGGAACAGAGTCTCAAATAAAATGATACAGTTGCCATTTGAGATATAGACAATTTTAATTAAATACTTTCAATATTTGTCTATAATATGATAGGTGTCCTGTCTAATAATAATGTCATTCATCAGTTTTATATAAGAGTTCCATGTGAGAAAAATGCCCAGGGACTTAAAAGTACTCTCTTGTTCCTGTGTTAGCTTGGTGTGTGCCAATACAAGGTCCATTTTTCACCAAGAAATTGAAAATGACAGAAGTTAAGGAATTTTTTACACAGTTCTGTAGTGGCTGTGGCAGGGCCAGAGAGTGGCTCTATTTATTGCTTCAATTCACCATTGATCATCCCTGTAGTATTTGGATAGGGAAGGTGATTTTGAAATGATTTTTTACATGCTTTAGGCAGTTCTCCGAAGCAGGGCTATTTCTGAGGCATATGTTAAGAATTTAGAAAAGTCTAAATAATTTCGGTTAATTTGGGAAACAGATGAAAGGCTTGTCTGCTATTCACTGACTCCACATTTTGCATAACGAATCTATGATGTTTAAATCTGCATATGTCTGATTTTCATCTGGAGCAAAGTCTGAGAGAATTCCCAAGAGCGAGGGCTGTTCCCAGAATTCTTTCAAGTAGATGACAAAGTCTAGAAAGTCCAAACAAAGTCACTGGCCATAAGCAGATAGAAAAGTCTGAGGGGTTACCAACTAATTGTTGTGATCCTGAGACACTATTCTCATTCCTTCTACTGATGCTCTCTTTGTATGGAGTTCAAGGACATTCCCGAGTAGCTTCCTAGGATATTGTATTACTTGCAGCCAGGGATTGAGGTATAGTTACACTTTGCATGAATCAGTTTGCAAGAGCAGTTTTCTCCACTTCTTTTCTTTACCCTGTTTGCAATAATTTCCTGCATATGATCTGAATGGAACTTTCTTCCTGTACCTCATTCAAAGAAGCCTATTCTTTTGCTACTACTTTGTCAACAGATACAAATGCCTACAAAAGATGGAATTTATTTAGAATTCTGCTAGTGGTTTTTATTTATTTATTTTTTTGTGTGTGATGTAGTTTGAATCTTGCCTTTCAAATATGAACCTACTATTCATTGTTCTAAAAAGAAAGTAGTTTCATTTTGAAGCAAGAACACTTGCTAGCTAATAAAAACCATTGGCATTTAGAACCAGCTTTGTAAAAGTCTTTTCTTAAAAATGTTTAATTAAATATTCATGGAAGAATTAGTGATTAGTCTTCAATCTCTATTTACTGCACATTAAAAATGATTTTTAATGTGGTCTAGTTGTCTTCATTTGTTTTCTTAGAAAATTCTGATTATGGGGACTTTATGCTACTTGCTACTAGAGTTGGCTTACTAGTATTTATATGAAGTCCTTCGAGGTATCACCATTTTTTAAAGGTGTTCTTTATATATCCTAGAGTAAGTAGCTTCTTGCTTTTAGCTACACCCAAGGTATTTGTGGGGATCTTCCTAATACTTGCTCTGAGAGCCTTTCTGATTCACAGCGCAAGACAAGCTGGCTTAATATGAAGTATGTATGACGCTGCTACTGTTTTTCTAGAATAAAATGATCAAAAGAAAGATGAGCTTCTGGTCTGACATTTGATTGGGTTTGTTAATGTCTAACACTATAGTTTAATTACATCCATTCATCGCCTGTATGTTTGGTGAGATTCCAGCTTTCTGAACTGAAGTGTCTGCATCACAGTTTCCTCCCTTGTCACATTTGTTTAGCACCCACAGTTTTTCTAATCCCAAACAATGTCCTTATTCATGCTGCTATGTATTATCTTAAGATCTTCCCAATATGCTTTCACTTATGTGGCATTAACACATTGTTCCATGGCTCCTACCACGGAAAATAAACCCAAACTTGGATACACATGTTCTGAGAATACACCAACAAAAGGGGCCAAGAATCTGCTCTCATTTCTCCATGCTTCTTCAGACTAGCCTTTTTCACTGTTTCCATCAGTGAAGTTCTGGTCATCAGAACGTCATTTTAGATATTCATAGCTGTATTTCTCTCTTTAATCATAGTCTACAAGAAGTGTAAGTGATTATTGAGCCTCTGACCAAGGTCTTCTATTCATGTTGATTGTATATACTAATATACTGAGTGGTTTTTTTCCAGAATATTTTAGGTCTAATCATTTGCTAGACTTCAAATAATAAAGTATGATGGAGCCAGAGAGGTTGGGCACTCATCTTCTGAATACTAAGAGCTACTGTGGAGCCACAATTAGTAACGGAGATGAAATGTGAACTTGCAAAGCCTTCTTGTGGCTTCAAATTCATTTCTATACTGTTTTTTTCTTTAAAAGAAACTTGCATTGGAATATTTAATATTGTAGAAGTTAATTACCTTCAGGCAATGTGCTGACAAGCCCAAACATAGCATATTTGAGAATTCTGGCTGTTAACTTTATACTTATTCTCACCTCTTAATTTTGTTATTTGCATTTGGCCTCCATAAACGTTGAGTGATTTGTGTAATACAATCCAATATTTTTATGAAGCAAATAAGGAATCATTTATTTAAATACCTTTAGCTTATTCAAGATAAAAATAAATTAAAGTTCAGGGCAGGAGCAAACCTCATCATTTTAACACTCTCAGCATCACTAGAACATGGTGTCTCTGATTAGCTTACAGCGTCCACTTAGGCCAAGAGTTGAATGAGGTACTGTATGAATGGGTGCCAGTACTGTTGACAGCACAGCTTGGGGTGCTGAATTCCTCTCCATGACCTGATACTGTAAGAAACTCGTTTCATGGTCTTGTGCTAGAACGTTGTGAATTAACTCCTATCTATTTCCCTTCCTGCTTGTATTTCATTTTTGTCATGTTATCACAAGCTGTGCTGACTTTAGGTATGACATTTTAAAAATTACTTTTATTGTTAGTTTATAAAAACTAACAAATAGAGCTTTCTAGTAACAGCTTAATAACTCCTTCCTGAAACCTTCTCTAATTTTCCTGGCTGAGAGTCTTTGTTCCCTTCATGTGTTACAGCTATGGATTATATCAGATTGCTGCTTTGCCATGTGAACATACATTCAATAGCACGCCCAACAGCAAATCTTGTCTGCTATTCTGTTATGAATGCAGGGACTCCTCTGAGAATTTCATCACATCCATTCTCAATCAGAAATGGAAATCACCTTGGAAAATGATGACGAAGAAGCCGCAAGCAGTCACTACACAAACAGGACTGTCCCTACAGGGGGACTTCTGCTACAGAATTTGCTGTTATGAGTTTGAGACATACGTGCTGTATAAGCTGATATCCACGGTTAGTTAGTTCATTGATGAGAAATATTTGCTTTGAAAAAAAAACTAATTTATTGAAGAGGCTGCCAAAATGTCAGATTACTAATTAAAAATAGCATGTACCATACCCTGTCTAACATATTCACATTATTAAGTGTCACATTCTTTGCCTATAAGCCAAAGCCTGGATTGCTCAACTGTTATAATCATAGCAGCATTTTAAAATAACACTAAAGGAAATCCATTTCATGAATAGTCTGTTCAGTAGCTACACGAGTGTTTAAGGGGCATCCAATGTATATCACCAAATTGTATATTTACAATCCATGGAAAGCATGGATTGTGAAGTTAGAAAGCCATGTGATTCAGACATATAGTGCCATCTCATCTGACTCAGAAACCCCTGGATCCATCTGTCTGTAAAGATGTTTCTTCTAATTAGAGGAATCATCACAGGTGTTCCCATGATATTCTTTCCCCTGAATTTTTCATAGCTTCTTGCACCTTACTTGATCTTTCTGCCCATACCTTTTACTCTCTTTAGCACTACCCACATGTTCTTTCTATCTTGTCACTGATTTATTGGCTCCAAGTTTCAAAATTATAACAATGTAAATAACATCGGTCCTAATGTACAAACCATGTAATTTTTTAGGGAAAGACAATCTAGATCAAAGAACATGTCTTATTCTAAAAATAACAAAAGAAATCAACTATTACTTGTGGGTAAAGAGCAAAAAGAGCTTATTGAAGATAATGAAGACAAAAGAAGAAGCATACAATAGCAATCTATTAATCCACATGGAACATGGCATGCACTGGGGTGGTATGAATAGTAAGAAGTGATTAAATGTAAGGGATATAAAAGTCAATATAATTTGCTGATGAGTTGGATAAGACATGGAATAAACAGAGAACTGAACTCTGGTGTTGGTTGCCCTGACAAACTATAAAGATAGAGCTGATACTGGAGTAAAGGGAAAATGTTGGACTTAGGATTTGGTGTGTTTCTGTTGTTGGCTACTATTTCTTCTCCTGTACCAGAAAGCAAGTAAACCTTTGGTTTAGTCACAGGTCTTTACAGATGAACCAAGAGAGTGGAAGGAATAGAGGGTTTGTCTAAGACAGAGACTGTAATGATGGGCTGTGGGTTCTGAAACATTAATAGAGTGATGATTAGCTTGACTGGCTGTTGGTTCTAGAAAGGCTGACTGATTTTCAGGAGATAGAGGGAGAAGAGATGGAGACTGTAGAACAGGCTAATGGAAACAGACAGTGGACAGGATGAACTGAATAATGAGGTATAGAAAATGGCCTGGGAGGGAAGGGCTGAGGTTATACAGAGGGAAAACTTGTTAGATCATGGAAGATGAAGAGATTAAGACTTGAAAGTACAATGTTGAGAGAATGATTGCTGTAGGTGCTGATATGTAAAAAAAACTGGCATTGCCTTGAAAATTCTTAGCTGATAACTTTATTTTTGAGACTTGAACAATAAGAGTCTCAGAATTGACAAATTGGATGGTGATATTGGGATTTTTAGATACAATCAGCGACTATAGAATTCAAAGGTGAGATTTCATGCTGAGGGAAATAAGATTAGCTAGAGGTGACAAGAAGGATCCTCAAGATTGCACTTTGTGATACTGAGCTTTGAAGAGAGGTAAGAGCCATCCTGGAGAAGGGCCCAGAAATACATCATCCTCAGAGGAAACAGGTTTGAACAAGAAGTTCAAAGAATGGTCAGGACAAAGTGTGAGGATGAATGACGGTGGCTGCTGTTATAACTGACTTTGAAATCTCCTACTGGGTTACGATTCCCAAGGCACAGAGCGAGCGTACCCCACTCCTCCTTAGGTTTCACTCATCTCATAATGTAACATTACTGAATGATTTAATATGGTGTAGCTGCCTGCAAATAATATAGATCTTTTTAGAAAGTGAATGCCAGCTACAGTTTCAGTCTGTGAAGATGCAATGCTCATCACTCAATAGAAACGTCCCAATAAATAACCTAATACTCAGCATAAGTTCAGGCAACCATAGGAAACGTTTTAAGTATAAGTTTAAGCTTTCAGCACCTGCTTCCACGCCTTCCTTGACTTGTTTTAATATTGAATCGAACTGAAATTGTATTTCTTTGTTGGTTGTTCAGGCAGGAACTTGGTGTGATTGTCATATACAGAGAACCTGTAGTTGCTGTTAATGAGCCCTGTGATTGCAAGTGAAAGAATTGAATACACTTGGATTTTTCAAGAAAATTTAAAAATAGGATGGAAAATTTTGCTACTCATTCTATTCATTTTCAGAGGACTTTATAATTCTTGAAGTGTCTCTGTTATGGTCCAACTGCTTTTAAATTGTCCCCCCTCTCCGTAGTGTTACTTTCCTGTTTATTGATCTTCATGAGGAGAAATCCTCAAAAGGCACATGTCACTCCTAAAGCTCAAAAAGGGCTATGAAACAAAACTGCTACTCTATTCCTAATATGGAAGAGTGTGGAGAGCTCTCTGGACACCCGTGAGTGATGCAGTGGGGCAAAGGAATGCCAAACCACAAAGTCTAGACAGAAAGTATGGAGCCAGTTCATAGAAAGTAAGTACCAGTATTTCCTTAATAAAGGACGGCTCTGAACAGCTTGCCGCGGGAGATACTTTCTAAGCCTTCATCAGCTGTGGTGGTGTGTGAAGGGCCTGCAGCCATCTTGTTCATAGCCCACCGCTTTTGAGTTCTGGTTTAAAGACTCAATCTTCCTCCTACTTACAGAGCAAATTCCAAAGCTACTATAAAACAATCCTGTGGAAGAGAGTCGGGTTTGCTGCTTTGACATCTGTAGTGTCCCCTAATAGCCTACAACTCAATTAGTTCATTTCTTTTAATAAATGAGTGAGTAGGTGAGCTGTGCTAAGTATGTGTGTACCTTCTTATCTGTAAACATCTTGTCATAAAATATCCATACTTTCCATCAGCCAGTCTAAGCCTTAACTAACCTTTGGGTGGAAAATGTAATTGAAGAGGCAGCAAAACCCAAGGCCAGATTTTCCTGATGCGGCTCAATAAACTTTCTGTGAATTTTGCTGGCTTAAAACAATAAAGCAAACACATTTTCCAGTTGTAAAAGTTTAATTAACTATGGAGTTCATAGTTCAACACTATAACACTAAAATGAGTAAATAGAATTGATTTCCTAAGAGTTGAAATGAGAGAACAATTTTAAGGCCAGTGTTCAACTAGGCAGCCAAATGCCTTCCCCTGGCTTATATAGTACAGTGACTGCAAAAGAAATTCAGCTATCACTATTTTGATAAAATCACCAATGTTTGTGCTGTTAAAGTAGCAAGAAGTCCGTGTTTCGGGACACACTTGCTCTACTAGTGGTTCCTGGTTTGGTTAACAACACTCGTATGTTGCAACTAACTACCTGTAACGGATGCTCCATGAGATCTGGCACCATCTTACGGC
>JAQQSO010002982.1:0-13940 GCA_028658305.1 Pachyuromys duprasi
CCCTAACCAAAGAGAGAGAGAGAGAGAGAGAGAGAGAGAGAGAGAGAGAGAGAGAGAGAGAGAGAGCGCTATGAACATCAAGTAGACTGGACCATAACAGAAAACCCTCCCACCCATAATAGCAAAAACACCAAATGTGCAGAAGAAAGAAATAATATAAAAAAGCAACAGTGGAAACATGGCCAAATAACTTATAAGGACAGACCTATCAGAATTTGACCTGACTTCTCAGAAGGAACTTTAAAGGCAAGAACAACCTGGACAGATGTCCTGCAGTCTCTAAAAGACCATAGAAGCCAGCCAGACCCAGCAATACTTGCAGTCAAAATAAATGGAAAGAAAAAAAATCTCTTGAAAAAAAAATCAAATTTAAATGATAGTTTTCCAAAAATCCATCCCTACAGAGGATACTAGAAAAAGAAAAAAGAAAAGAAAAGAAAAGAAAAAACAAAAATAAACCAACACCAGCACAAGAAGGGACATGCACACACAGACTCAATTACACACACACACAACCACCACTACCCTCGCCACCACCACCACCACCAAAATGACAGCAGAATCCCCTGTTCTTTGTACCTTATAGGTACAATGCTGAGGAACATGTAGCCTTTACAAATGTGGTGAAGTTAAGGATTAGGCTGAGTTCTACTTTACCTAAATAGAAACAGGGCAGGAAGCCATGTCATCTCTAAATCCATTTAGTTTCTATAACTTCTTAAATCATTCCAGTTGAACACAGTGATTGGGAAAGGGTAGTGTTTACAGAGAAATCTACAATCTAAGTATTGTACTGCATCAAATAATTAATATGGAAAATTAGGCCAAAGTGGAAGAAAAATTCATGGCATGAGAAAGCAAACAGAGTTAAGTTTTCAGAAACGAAAGTAAACAAAAGAGAATAGTGGTCTGGTTGAAAACATGCAGAAGAGAGTGACAAAAGTGTAATCAATACTAGTGAGGTGGGTCAGTCAATAAAGGTTTTCGTCTCACACAAGCTGGGTTTAGTTGCTCCTGTCTGCAATCCTAGTGATCCTTCAGAGACATGAGTAGCAAAAACAGAGGGATCTTTAGAAAGACTTTGAACCAACTGGCTTAAGATACACAGTGGCAAGACATAAAGACTCTGCCACAATAGAGTGTAAAAAAAAATGACCAACTCTGTCCTTTACACACTCAAATTCTTGAACACACACATACACGCACAAATAAAATAATGAAAAACAAATTTCTATAACATATTGAATAAAGTGCTATCTTATTTATGTTTTCCTGAACAAGGTAGGAAATGAACAGAAGATAGTTTATGATAAACTACAATGAGTTCTAAAATGGCTGCAATATTACTAAAAACATCTAATCAGGGTGGATTGTGTGGCTAGGTAACATTGGTTGCCTTAATAAGGACACCAGCCCTTTAAAAAGATTTATATTTTATTTCCACTTTTTGGACATTGCTCTGTAGCTCATTGGAGATAAAGCTTTGCCCTATATGCACTCACTTATTTGAATGTAACAAAATGAACCTATCAAATTTACAGATGTGTTACAGATGCCTAACAGTTTTGTGTGATGTGGTTTTATTTTATTTCCTGTGTCTACAAATGGTTTGGCTATCTTAGAAATTTGATACTCTAAAGGATTCTTCCTGAGTGTTTTAATTTTGAACAAACTGTTCATCACTATTTTTTACTTCTAAATATTCTAATATTTATGTATAATTATTTGGGTTATTAAATTAACACCTTGCTAATTGAAAAGAGAAAAAATGAGAAATTGATTTTGTATTATCTAATAAATTATAGAATTCAGTAATTATGTTATTTGTGTTAGATCTTCAATAATTTTTAATAACTCAAAAGTGAAACAAACTATGCTCATAATATTCAATGACAATTTTGCAAACATAATTTAGTTCATGTTTGCTGTATAAGTCAACATAAACCAGAGTATAAATGTTGTGAAAGTATGTCACTAAATTTGGCATTCAAGTAAATTTCATGAATGATAATAAAGGTAGCACACTCTATCTATTTTTAACATATAGTCAGCATAAACTTACAACTGAAAACTTACTGAACTACCCACATGTGAAAAGTTGTCAGTATAATCAGGTCATCAAATGTGTTTATGTCATATTGGAAAGACTAGGGTAATTAGATCTCTACACCAAGACACATTTTAAGTCTGAAGTACAAAGTAAGGACATTTTAATGTCTTGTGGTACACAATACAGCAAAGTTATCCTCATCTTTTAATAAAGTATTATTACTAATCTTTGCTGGAAATCAAATGAAATAACCTTAAATATTTTAATCAAATATCCCAATCTTCCTAAAATCATTGTTTTCTGGCCTCTGTAAAACACACAATCAAGGGCATTTTAAATAATCATGTAGCATAAGAATGATATACTATGGTGTTAGTTAGATGTAGCTCCAAAACTCTTTATTATACATGGTTTTTAAGTAAGTGTACTCATGGTGACAGATGTCTTAAAGAAAATTTTATTCACTTGATTATGCAAATGATATATTCAACATTCAACTTAACTTCAAAGTATTTAAAAATCTCAACATATGTCCTTCGTTTAAAAACAATATTAAATTTTAGTCCTCATTCATGAATATTTCTTGCAATAATGAAGAAGCTTTTCTTAAATAATTGTAGTAAGTTTTAAATATATACGTATTTACACAAACTTTTATAAATATCATATTACAATATATTTTTAATGTATTGAAAACTGAGATACAGATAATAATCAAATGATTACAAATCAGGAAATTCCTCTTATTTTCAATGATAAAAATCGTCAATATATTATCAATTTTCTATTAAATATTCTGGTAAAATATCAAAAATTTAAATTGCATTTGTATCCAAATATTCTTAGTATATTTTACTCTTTGTAAAGTTCTTGCTATAATTTATTGCAATGAAAGTTCATAGCTGGAAACCTGAGACATCTATGTGGAATATACTACTTTTTTTCAACACTGTGGTTCATATTATTTCTCATGCCTAGACAACAAGAACAATAGATAAGTTATGTATTTTCTAAACTGAAAGATTAATATTTGACAGAAAAAACTTCTCAAATATTATGTGATATTTGCTATTGTGATGTTTATTCTTAAGAGAGAAATTCTGTTGGTTTTATGATGAGCTGCAAGTAACAGAGAACAAGATTAAACAAGCCTAGTGTGCCTGACACCTACCAGCTTGCAAGCATGATTTGGTGTGTCACTATCATCTCTTCAAAAATAACAAAACAAGCACTACTTGGCAAATTACCAATATGCATCTCTCATTACCAATGATCACAGACTCATTTCCCAAACTTTTGGGAGAAAGACCTTCCTGTTATTGAATTACATTTGAGATAGGTTACAAAATTTTATATAATACATGTTATGACCCAATACAAGGAAGAACGCCATTCAACAATATATTTGCT
Organism: Pachyuromys duprasi; assembly: GCA_028658305.1. Taxonomy (NCBI): domain Eukaryota; kingdom Metazoa; phylum Chordata; class Mammalia; order Rodentia; family Muridae; genus Pachyuromys; species Pachyuromys duprasi. Next base: position 3,461 of record JAQQSO010002982.1, read on the forward strand.
GGTTAATAATTACATTAATTTTTCCAATTTCCTTTCTGGTATGGAAGTGTCTGTTTACTTATCTGCTGATTGGATCAAACATCGGCGGTATAAAGATAATTAAGAAAATTTTTTGTCCATAGATGCTCAGAATTTGGTAAAAAAAAATTAAATTAGATAAATAAATAAGGCTGGGTTAATGATGGAACTTTCTTCAGGCATGATGCAGATCAAGAGTGATTCTGTGCACTAAAGTAACTACTCATCTGGTGCAGCTTTTGTTTTATCAACAGGTAGCCAATGTAACAGAGGAAATCAATATTTGAAAAATATTTTAATTGTAACTTATTTTAAATGAGTACTTAAATAAAAATCCTAGGTGTATTGGCTACATTTTCACATTAACAACAACAACAAAACCAGACTGTGAGCAATTTCAGCTGTTGTTAACACACTTTTGTGAGATGAAGGTATCTTAAAACAAAACTGAAGAAGGCTTGAGGAGTTTTGAATCTAGAAAGTTGAACTTGAAAACAACCACATACCATGTATTTTAGTGATAACCCCATTAATAAAATTGTGGAAGTTGGGTTAAGAAATAAAAACCATGTGAGTTACTACCATCTGTATGTTAGAGAAAGAAACACTACTATTACAACTGCATTAGAGTACAGACTTCTACCAAGTAACAGAAAAGAGGCAGGCTGATATCTGAAGAAAAGTTTTCAAAACTTATATAAAAGCATCAATTGCACATACTTAGTTTTAGCCAAATTTTAATGTGAATGCATGAGAGCTAATTCTTAGTGTTTAAGTGCTTGCAATCTAATATGCAAATATGCAAGATGCCAGAGACTTACCTAATCAAAAATATAATTTGTAAGAGACACATATCACATTTCAATAATATTTCAGACATTTGTAGTTTCTCTAATGCTAAATGACTTTCCTGTCTCCAAGCTTTGATAAAACACTTAGAAACTGGGTGGTGTTGAGGACAAGAAACTATTTGGACAGCTCCAAGGTTACAAAAAGCTAAGGAGAAACAGTTGTAAGAAGTATTTGTTCAAGAGCCAATAGATGTTCAAGGATAGAAACATGAAAAATCACATGAGATTAACTAGAAATAACTCCACAGTCAAGACATCTGCAAATCAATTGGCATGTTATTTGCAGCTTTGCAAAGCACTACATAGAGTCAGGCCTGGATTTCTAAAGTGCTTAGATTTCGACATTTTCTTATAAAATTATTGAGTCTGTGAAGATACTGTTGTGGATTGAAAAATAACTCAATAACATTGTGATAGGTACCAGTTGTACTATAAACTGTTAAAGAATGTGGTCACACAGGTAAAGAAAAGTCATTTATGATCTAAGATTAATTAAAAGTTGTTTTAAAAACATTCACTATCAGTAAAATTAAAGTTTTATCATGAAAGTGCTGGGGTGACATCCCAGAACTCAGGAGAGAGAAGCAGGAGTGAGTATGAGGCCAATCTGATGTACATAGTGAGGCATAGTCTGCAAAATACATATTTATGCACATAAAATCGAAACAGTTTTTAGTGCTATCTTCATAAGCTTTCATACAGTTCATTTGGAGGTATGTATATAGATACCTAGTGTGGTGATTTGAATGAAAATAGTGGTAATGTTCTCAAGAAGAGGAACTGTGAGAAGGTGTGGCCTTTAAGTAGGTGCAGCACTGTCGGAAGAACTCTGTCACCAGGGTTGGGTTTTGATGTTTCAAATCCTCAAGCCAGGACCAGTGTCACTCCCTCTTCCTGCTGTCTGAGGTTCCAGATGTAGAGCTCTCACCTTAGCATCTTCTGCAGTACCATGTTTGCCTGTAGGCCACCATTTTTCCTGCCATGACAATAATAAACTAACCCTCTAAACTGTAAGCCAGCCCCTGAATTATATGATTTCTTTCATAAAAGTTTTGAGGTTAGTGTGTCTTTTTACTGTAATAGAAACCCTAATTAAGACACCAAGTGACTAAATAACAGGTGACAGGGTACAGAATTAGATTTGCAAAGTCAGTGATGAAAAATCTCTGAGACCAGAGTGTCTCCAGTGATTCTACATGTTGATAGTGTGCTAGATGTGTTAGAAATGGTGAACAATGGCATTTCCATCCAGTAAATTAGCATGGATGATGAAAAAGAATAGAGTATAATAATGACATTTTGATTTCCAATCTGTATGCCAAATTTTATTGAACAGATTTATATTTATATTACATATTAATCTAAAGGTATATCTTGGTCATTTTTAGTTCAACTGAGCCATTATACAACCTGCTCTATGGGGAAGGGGAGTCTAGATTCAGGGCATGCATGCTCCTTGATTGGTGGTTCAGTCTCTGTGAGCCCCCATGGGCTAAGGTTAGTTGTCTCTGTAGGTCTTCTTGTGGTGTCCTTGACCCATCCAGCTCCCTCAATCCTTCTTCCCACTCTTCCCCCAAACTCTGTCAGCTCAGTCTATATTTTGGCTGTGGTTCTCTGCATCTGTTTCCATCAGGTGCTATATGAAGACTTTCAGAAGTCAGTTATGCTTCTTTCTGCTTCTATCTTCTTATGCATAGCAGAGTATCATCAATAGTGTCAGAGGCTGGCTTTCTCCCATGAGGTGGGTCTCAGGTTAGGCAGTCATTGGTTTGGCCTTCCTTCAGTCTCCACTCATGCTGGTGATTCACCTTCCATTGCTGATGGGAGTGCAAACTTGTACAACCACTGTGGAAATCAATCCAGCAGTATCTAAGAGAAACATTGAGAATAGTTCTATTTCAAGTCCCAGCTATACTACTCCTGGGCATATATCTAAAAGATGCTCAACCATACCATAAGAACACTTGCTCATCTGTGTTCCTATCAGCTTTATTCATGACATCAAAAACTAAAAATAACCTAGATGTTCCGCAAACAAAGAATGGATAAAGTATAAAGAAAATGTGGTGCGTTCACACAGTAAAATACTACTCGGCTATTGGAAACAAGAAAAACATGAAATTTTTCTCCAGGCAACTGGAGAAAACTAGGAAATATCATCCTGAGTGAGGTAACTCAGACCCGAAAGACACGCATAATGTGTACTCACTTTTAAGTAGATATTAGCCATAAAGTACAGGATAACCATTCTACAATCCACAGACGCAAAGAAACTAAATAATAAGGAAAACCCAAGGGAGCACTCTTGAATCTCACCCAGAGGTCAAATTTAATATATGCCAAAGGGGATTAGTAGGATAGGGGATGGAGGGGAAAGTAGGAGTGAGGATCAGGTGTGGGGAGAATGGCAGTGTGGTACTGTGTTGGGGAGGGCCAGGATAGAGAATAGCAATCTGTTGTGGGGCATCTTTGGGACAGGGAGGCTCCAGGCAGTCTGTGGTGGATTACGCTCACTGAGGCTCCTAGCTGTGGGGGATATGAAGCCTGAATTCAACATCTCTTGTGGCCAGGGGAATACCTATTGAATGGTGACACCAACCCATCCATAAAACCTTCCATCCAAAATTTGTCTTGCCTACAAGAAATATAAGGATGAAGTTGGTACAAAGATTTATTAGTCTTAATTTAGTGTGTGTGTGTGTGTATGTGCACATGTGCGCATTAAGGCGTATATATGCCTTAAGTTAACGAAATGTGAAAATGTTATGAAAGTTCTTCCCTAAGAAAGAAAACAACAAATCTTTTTGACTGTCTAAATTATAATAGGTTTCTAATTCAATAATAAATTCCATTCTTGTTCTGTTAAAATGTCCAATTTTTTAAAATTTAATTTCAAAAGAAAACAAGTTAAAACAAAATAAAATTTAAAAACTGACCTTATGATTCAGTTATATTCATGTACATAAAAGAGGTTCAAGGTACATAGCTATCAAGTATAATGGATGAGCATGCTATCCATCACTTGTCATTTGTAACTTTTTAATATATTTACTTTCATGCAAATACATTTTCAGAAAAATTATTAGCTAATTAGATAATTAGGAAATCTATTAAATGGTCCTTACAAAGAAAGTAAGGCTTTGTCCTTCTAAACAGGTTCACTTTCCCTCATTATCTTAAGATAAAAACCTGAAAATTTAGAAATTTGAACCATCAAATCTTCAGATGTAAGTGTAGTCATCACCTTGCATCAAAAAAACTGCTTTTTGAAAGAGATGGCGATCGTTAGGAATATCAAGCCAGTCAAACTACAGAGTGTGCTGCCCAGTACCAAAGCCACATCGGTAACACAAATCATGCAGCTAAGGCTAAGGAAACATTGTACAAGAGGTATTGGTAAGATTGTGAAATAGCAGAGGAATAGGAAGTTTGCTGTCAGAAGCAAACTTACCAACAGGACTGCTTAAACAAGAGCTGAACTGGACAGCAACAAAATGGACAAAGGAAAGCTCCTGAGGCCTCATCTCTACCCAAAGAATGACAGGCAACTAAGTAATGCTGCTGACAGCAGAAATACTCTTCCACAGTGAAAAGCACACCAATAGGTTGTCCGATACTAAATAATGAGGTCTAAAAACTTGGGTAGGATTACTGAGGTGAGGCTAGTGCTTCTCCATGGAGCACGGAGGTTCCTCTGAAGTTGGGATGTGAGTTGGCAATGAGAGTCAGGTATCTACCTGAAAAGAGTGTGTGGAAATTGTCACTGGAATATAGGTGGACCGAATGTCCCTTCGGCTGGTAGAGGGGTGGATAGAGTTTTGCTGTGTGTTTATGGCACCTCATGGAAGAAGAATGAATTATGCTCAAGTCACAGGATAAGTGTATATCCTGGCAGTAGTCATATGGTGTCTGCTTAAAAGCGGTGTGATAAAAAGACAATTATTAATTTTTATATAATATTCACTTTAAACAATTTTACAATCTAGGTTATAGTTAGTTAGATATTATTGAGAATTTTACTTTGTCTCAGAATTTCAAAACTATTTATTTTTCTAATATAAATGACTACCTAATTGTGGATCTGTACTTTCAAAGAACTAAATGCATAGCATAAAATTTAAACAGGAAAAAACATCCAATGAATTTTCAAATAGCAGCTAAGTTTTCATTAAATGCAGAATCCCTTAAAGACAGAAGTGTCACCTGATTACACATGTATTCTATTTAATAGCAGAAATGGAAAATACATTTTACACTCAGTAAGAGCTCAGAAACCAAAGCATTTGTCACAATGAATTAAAATGGACTGAAATTTTCCTTGCATCAGCCACCCAAAGAAGAAAGCACCTATTTGTCACCTATTGCTCTGATTCTATGAAGTAAAAACCTATGATTATCCACTGTGAATGTACCCCACAAAGAGATGTGCCTTGGAATGCCAGGGCTCACAGGAGAATGGTGAAGCTGACCTGTGTTTAGTCCGAGAGGTCGGGTTTAAAGATGGCAAACAGGAAAAACTGAAACTATAAAGCAGTTCTGTCTCTTCAGCGACTCTAAGGCAATTTTCAATGTTTGTAAAAAGTGTCCTCCTATCCGCGATTATTCAGGACAAGTCATTTTGCCGCCATTCTAACGGGCACCCTGCATGAACCTTCTCTTCTCAAATGTGTTTACAAAGCTTTTTACTGAGAGAAAAAAAAGGGGGGGGAAACAAAACAACAACAACAAAACAACTAAAATTTCCATTTCACTTCTTTTGAATCTAATTTCAAAGCCTCAAATAGGACATTGGATACCAAGGTTTACTTATGAGTTTCACTTATGGCTACAGGTATAGTAGATTATTAATTAGGATTTAGTAAACAAGCACACAGCATAGCACGTGTTTTTGAATTATAAAAGCCAGGAAGTGCATTGTAGTACAAAACAAGGGCAATCCATTTTAAGAAAGGCACTTTGAATCTAAGAAATTAGAATAGCATAGTCAAGAAATTAAAACTCACAATCATGTTTACAAAAAAAAGAGAGATTTTTATTTTTAGTGGTTGAAAACATAAAGGTGCTTATCAATAACAGAAGACAAAAAATTGTCATTAAAGACTATATTATACATAGAGTAAATAACATATTACACTCAGGGTTCTTACAGGCTTGAATAGTTCATTCTTAAAAGCTGATTCTTTTTCAGGAAAATTATTTTGCAGAATACAGGTAAGGTGGGTATTTATATACTTACATAATACATATTATTAGAAAATCAAATAATACATATTTATGTTTAATTATTCAATAATACAGGAAGCATAATTTATTGTATAACTATAAAAAGAAAATGCTGTTTAACTAAATGAAATAATGGTTTTCAGATTATGCACTGGTGGATTACTTGTATTTGGAAGTTGGTACTTGCACTATGATTTTGAACATTTCAGTTTCTTTGTCAAGGTGATGCAATTTCATTCCAGAAAAAAAAAATCAAAAACTGGTGCTAACAATGTAACTAGTACATATTAGGGAATTTTGTATGACTTAATACTAAATTAAATAGTTGAGGAAAATAACTTTTCTCTTACCTTAACTACTTATTCTGAATCATTATTGGTTGTAAAATCCATTGAAAAGCTAGGAATGATAAATATAAATTTTAGGCGAGTCATAGCTATGTACTTACCTATGGTTCTGTTTTAAGGTTTATAATTATGAAAAGGATATCATAGAACATGTCAAATCTCTAGCACCAGAAATCTGTGATCTAGTCCTTAGTTAGCTCATGACTTCATTCTCTAGGTCCATAACAATGACCCATTTACAATCCACGTGTTCTGACTTGCAATTACTTCCAGAATTCTTGATGGTGTACTGAAAATGGCACCACACTATTCTGACTCTTTCTTTAATCCTTAATGCAGCCAGTTCTATATTCAAACATACATCATCAGTTGTCATATAATTCATGTATTTATTCATATAGCTATGTTTTACCACAAAAGCGTAAACCTACCAGCGAAGGGTATTTTGCCTTTTTTCCCCTGTCCTTTCAGTCCTTAAGACTATGAAACCAAGAGGTCCCTGCAGAGTCATGGCAAGAAGGGAAGCAAACCTCCAAAAAGTAAGAATGAAAACTCGATTCAGACTGACTTCATCAACCTGTTTAAGACTTCAGGGAGTCTGATGCCAGAGCTTTTATTGCCAGCATATTTAAACTCAGCATAACTTTGGAAAATGTTTTTCTTGTGTAAGACAATCTCCCATGTACAAAGAAGTATAATCACATGGCTATGTTAGATACAAGTTTAGCTAATTACAAAAATATGTTTCTTAGATAGACAGGTTAAAAAATAACTAAAAACAAGCAATTCAGATAAGATAGACACACAGACCTACAGACAGACAGTCTCTACAAATCTCAGAGACCTACTGAATATGGCATTTAAAGATTTTATTAACTTAAGGGTTTTGTGACATGAGACAGGTCTGCTCCTGGCGGCATCGCCATCTCATTTCAAAGAGCCAGTGGGTTAGAAAATGCCCTTGTGTCAATTGCAGACAAAATACTGTCCAAAACTGGACAAGCTGGATTGGAAGAAGTCAAATTTGCAAAGACAAGGTAGGCAAATAACTGATTTACAAAAAAGTCAGATAGTCTGAGCCAGAAGGTGATGATGATGCTTCAACATTATAGAATAATTTTGGTGGACTGTCCAGGCAGCAAAATATCTCTGTCATGTCTATATTTTCAAAAGATGTTTGCTACACTTTCTATATACTTACTAATATTTATTATTTCTTAAGTCTCTGATGGTAATTATAGTCTCAAGGTTAAATTGTTTAACATGTAGAAATTGATACATAGTAGAATATTATATTTAATGGTACCCAAAAACAAATATAAATCTTACCTAATAATTTTCATAATTGTTATTATTACGTAGTTTGTTATTGTATGGGAAATAATCTTTTATTAGACTAAAATGGGGAGATGTAGGCATAAGGTTATTGTGTAATTCAAATGCTAATTTCTGTAACCCCCCCCCATACCTAATTGCTGTTTACAGCCAGTCTCTGAGTTGGGGGGAAAATAGGGCTGGATTTCCTGCCAGCTGGAGGAGGAGGACTTAGAGGAGAATGTAGGCAGTTCAGCCACAGGCAGATGTCCAGAAGGGACCAGAAGAGAGAGCTCAGTAAAAAATGCTACAAAGTGAAAGCATCTCTAGGATGTAAGCTGGTAGGAAGCAAAATTAGCAAGATAGTGAAGAATAGATTAATAACTGATAGGTTCTTGTGCTGTCAAGCTTGTTCAAATAATATAATATAATAGAGTGCCAATTATTTGTGTTGTAGCCTGGTTATGACAGAAACTAAGAAAGAAGCAGTTTTATAACATTAAATTAAATATAAACAGGACTCAGAGGAATCCAACTGGAATGGAACTGGAAGCCTTCTTCTTGAGGAATAGATTACGTAGTATTAGATAGTATTACATTAGTTACTTTTATATGGCTGTAACAACACCCAATGGCCACTGCGACTTAGAGAAGGAGTTGACTTAGATTCAGTTCCTGAGGGATAAACACCAGTGACAGTGGGGACAGGTAGCAGGAATGACAGAAGAAGTAGCAAGGCAACAGCTCACATCTTGAAATCTAATCTCAAAGTAGAGATAGAACATAGGAAATTTCAAGAATCTTTAAACTCTTGACATATGCCTCTAGTAACATTCCCTAACAGCAATACCCATAGGAGAGTAAATGGTCAAATTCTTGATACTATAGGAAACATTTCTCATTCAAAGCAACACAGGAGCTTTATAATCTTCCAAGGGAAATCCTACTCACTCAACTATGACACACTCCAAATTATGTCTATAGGTTCAAGACTATTATACACTGGTGGAAATTGATAACTGTTTAATAAGACTCAAAGCACACTCACAAGGAGGGAAGTAATGCCTGCTCATGTAAAACTAATAAACTACACATGGCTAGTAAGTTCATTAATCTTAGATAATAATTTACAACATCCAGTTTATTAAGACAGTATAATTCTTAACTGCATTCTAAATACTTAAACTTATACTCATAAATAATTCTAGCTGTTATGTTTCATCTAAGAAGCTTTTTTGTTTTGTTTTGTTTTTGGTGTGGAAAACAGAGACCATTGCATAAAGACGAAATTGATCAAAATGAAAAAAGCAAAACCAAAACAAAACAAAAATTAGCAACATGAACAAAGTGACTTTGGGGTGCAGAGTCCCATATGCTACATCTACAACACAACCCCTAAACTGAAGAAGGATGGCCATCACAAATTAAGGGACAGAGTACCAGAAAGTCAGCTCTAAGATAATATCTTCTAGATATGAAACAGTAGGAATACATATGAAATGTCAACAAGTTATTCCATCAACAGCTGATATTCCATTCGTAGATGAGGGAAACCTTATAGGCACTCATAACTGGATGAAGACATAGAGGCTTTAAACAACTTCTGAAAGAGGGAAAAGTAATCTTCCTTAGGAGTTAGCATCCTAGTTGGTTATCCAATCTCAAGTGTCCAGCCATAAAAACATGTACATACGATCAACACTAAGTGGACTCAGATGGTTGATTTTTTAAAATATTTTATATTTTAATATTTATTAATTTCACTTTATTCACTTTCTATCCCCCCGTAGCCCTCTCACTCCTCACCTCCCAATCCTACCCACCATTCCCTTTCTCTACGCATGTCCCTCCCCAAGTCCACTGATAGGGCAGGTCTTCCTCTTCTTCCTTCTGGTCCTAGTCTATCAGGTCCATTCAGGAGTGGCTGTATTGTCTTCCTCTGTGGCCTGATAAGTCTTCTCCCCTCCCAGGGAGAGGTTATTAAAGAGCCAGACACTGACTTCATGTCAGAGACAGTCCCTTTCCCCTTAATTAGGGAACCCACTTGGATACTGAGATGCTATGGGCTGTGTCTGTGCAGGGGTTCTAGGTTATCTCCATGTATGGTCCTTGATTGGAATATCAGTCTCAGAAAAGACACCTAGACCCATATTTCTTGGTTCTGTGGCTGTCCTTATGCAGCCCCTGTCCCCTCCAGGTCTTTCTCTCTCCCCCTTCTTTCATAAGATTCCCTGAACTCTGCCCAAAGTTTGGCTATGAGTCTCAGCATCTTCTTAGATACCCTGCTGGGAAGAGTCTTTCAGAGGCCCTTTGTGGTAGGCTCATGTCCTGTTCCCTGTTTTCTCCTTCTTCTGATGTCCATCCTCTTTGCCTTTCTGAATGGGAATTGAATATTTTAGCCAGAGTACTTCTTTGTGATTAGTTTCTTTGGGTGTACAGATTTTAGTAGGTTTATCCTATAATATATATATATATATATATATATATCACTCATAAGTGTATATTAGACATATAATGTTTGTTTTTCTACTTCTAGGATACCTCCCACCACTTACCTGCAAATTTCATGATTTCCTGTTTTTTTTTTTTATGGCTGAGTAATATTCCATTGTGTAGATGTACCACAATTTCTGTATCCATTCCTCAGTTGAAGGGCATCTGGGTTGTTTCCAGCTTCTGGCTATTACGAATAAAGCTGCTACAAACATGTTTGAGCAAATGTCCTTA
>JAQQSO010002983.1:0-13939 GCA_028658305.1 Pachyuromys duprasi
GTGGGGGGTCAATGTAGCGATGTATCAGAGTGGATATTAAGACTCGAGATCAAGCCTCTGACAAAGGGCGAGAGTAATGATAGATATGGGGGAGGTTGTTGAGACTTGGGGAGAACAAGAGCTCCACAAAGACCAAACTGAGCCGGGCACAGGGGTCTTGTAAGAGATGGTTTCTACAATCATGGACCATGTGTGGATGTGGACTGGAACCCCCGCACGGATGGGGCCCATGATAACTTGGTGTAGGGCTGAAGACCCTATTCAGGGAAACAGGGACTGTTTCAGTCATGATCTTGATGGCTGACTCTTTGACCCTCCACCATATAAGTCGGGGAGTGACAGACTGGCTAGATCACAGGGGAGGACTTTGCAGCCAGCCCTGAGGAGACAGGATAAGCTGGGGTTGGATGGAAGGGAAGGAGGTCCTCCCTTGTTGGTGGACTTGGAGGGAGCGGGGAAGAAGAGATGAGGGAGGGAGTGGGAGGGTAGGAGGGAATGGGGGAGGGGGCTACGCCTGGGATTCAAAGTACCTAACATGTGATTGAGATAAAAATAAATAAATTAAAAAAAAAGAATTGTGATGGTAATTTGATGGAAATTGCATTGAATCTGTAGATTGTTTTTAGTAAGAAGACCATTTTACTATGTTAATCCTGCCAAACCATGAGCTTGGGAGATCTTTCCACCTTCTGATTTCTACTAATTGTTTCTTTGGAGACTTGAAATTTTTTTTCATAGAAGTCTTTGACTTGCTTGGTTAAGGTCACACCAAGGTACTTTTTGTGTGTTGTGGCTTTGTGAAGGGTATTGTTTCCCTAACTTTTTTCTCAGTATAGAGGAGGGCTACTGACTTTTTTTATTTAATTTTTTATCCATCCACTTTGCTGCTGGTGTTTATCAGCTGGAGGAATTTCCTGGTAGAATTTTTAGGGTCACTTAGGTATACTATCATATCTGCAAATAGTGATACTTTGACTTCTTCCTTTCCAATTTGTATCCCCTTCATCTCTTTTAATTGTCTTATTACTGTAGCAAGGACTTTAAGAACTATGTTGAAGAGATATGGAAAGAGTGGGTAGCCTTGTCTTGTCCCTGATTTCAGTGGGATTGCTTTAAGTTTCTCTCCATTGAGTTTGATGTTTGCTATAGGCTTGCTGTATATTGCCTTTACTATGTTTAGGTATGTGCCTTGTATCCCTGATCTCACAGGACTTTAAACATGAATGGATATTGGACTTTGTCAAATGTTTTTTCAGCATCTAAGGAGATTATCACGTGTTTTTTTTTCTTTCAGTTTTTTAATATGGTGTATCCCTTTGATGGGGTTTTCCATGTATTGATCCACACCTGCATACCTGGGATGAAGCCTACTTGTTCATAGTGGATGATATCTTTGATGTGTTCTTTTATTTGGTTTGCAAGTATTTTGTTGAGTATTTTTGCATCAATATTCATAAGGGAGACTGGCCTGAAATTCTCTTTCTTTGTTGGGTCTTTGTGAGGTTTAGATACCAAGGTGACTGTGCCTTCATAGAATGAGTTTGATAGCGTTCCTTCTGTTTCTAATTTGTGGAATAGTTTGAAGAGTATTGGAGTTACCTCTTCTTTGAAGGTCAGCTAGAATTCTGAGCTGAAACCATATGATCCTGGGCTTTTTTTTTTTTGGATGGGAGACTTTTGATGACCACTTCTATTTTTTTAAGTAATTTATTTATTGTTATATTAATCACAGGTTATGTACTTTGTATCCCAGGTGTAGCCCCTTCCTTATTCCCTCCCACTCTTCCCATCCCTTCCTCATCTTCTCCCTGCCCCCCAAAGTCCATTGATAGGGGAGGAACTCCTCCCCTTCCATCTGACCCTAGATTATCATGTCTCTTCAGGGCTGGCTGCAATGTCCTCTTCTGGAATCTACCTAGGCTGCTCCTCCCTTGGGAGGGTGGGGTCGAAGAGCCAGCCATTGAGTTCATGGCCAAAATAGTCCCTGTTCCCCTTACTAGGATACCTGGTTGGATACTGAGCTACCATGGGCCATATCTGAGCAGGGGTTCTAGGTTATATCCATACATGGTCTTTGGTGGAGAAATAGTCCCATAGAAGACCCCTGTGCTCTGATCTACTTGGTCTTTGTGGAGCTCTTGTCCTCGCAAGTCTTACTAACTCCCCCTTTTTTCATATGATTGCCTGCACTCTGCCGAAGGCTTGGTTGTGAGTCTTAATATCTGCTTTGATACATTGCTAGTTAGAGTCCTTCAGAGGCCCTCTATGGTAGGCTCCTGTCCTGTTGCTTATTTTCTCCTACGTTCAAACTCCATCCCATTTGTCCATCCCACCCTGGGTCCTCCTTCTTGCTTATCTTCCCTAGGTGTACAGATTTCAGCATGACACATCCTATCCTATAGGTCTATATAGGTGAGTACATACCAAGTGTTTCTTTCTGCTTTTGGGAAACCTCACTCAGGATTGTCATTTCCAGTTCCCAACATTTGCCTGCGAATTTCATGATTTCCTCATTTTTGATTGCTGAGTAGTATTCCATTGTGTAAAAGTACCATAATTTCCTCAACTGACAGACATCTGGGATGTTTTCAGGTTCTGGATATTACTAATAAAGCTGCTATGAACATGGTTGAGCAAATATCCCTGTTGTGTACCTAAGAGTGGTATAGCTGGGTCTTGAGGAATCACTATTCCTAATTGTCTAAGAAATCACCAAATTGATTTCCAGAATGGTTGTACAAGTTTGCATTTCCACCAGCAATGGAGGAGGGTTCCCCTTTCTCCACAACCTCTCCAGCATGTGTTGTCACTTGAGTTTTTGATCTTAGCCATTCTGATGTGTGTAAGGTAAAATATCAAGGTCGTTTTGATTTGCATCTCCCTGATGGCTAAGGACATCGATCATTTCTTTAAGTGTTTTTCTGCCATTCTACAATCCTCTACATTGAGTTCTCTTTTTAGCTCCATACCCCATTTTTTTAAATTGGATTACTGGATTTGTTGCTTTTTAACTTCTTGAGTTCTTTATATATACTGGATATTAGCCCTCTGTTAGAAGTAGGATTGGTAATGATCCTTTCCCAGTCTGTAGGCTGTCAAATTGTTTTGATGACAATGTCTTTTGCTTTACAGAAGCTTTTCAGTTTCATGAGGTACCATTTATTGATTGTTGATCTTAGAGCCTGTGCTGTTGGTGTTCTATTCAGGAAGTAGTCTCCTGTGTCAATGAGTTCTAGGGTCTTCCCCACTTTTTCTTCTAGCCGTTTTAGTGTGTCTGGTTTTGTGTTGGGGTCTTTGATCCACTTGCATTTTAGTATTGTGCAGGGTGAGGAATATGGATCTATTTTCATTTTTCTGCATATAGACATCCAGTTGGAACAGCACCATTTGTTGGAGATGCTGTCTTTTTTCCATTGGATAGATTTGGCTTCTTTATAAAAAAATCAAGTTTCCATAGGTGTATGGGTTTATTTCTTGGTCTTCTATTCGGTTCCATTGATTCACTATTTTGTTTCTATGCCAATACCATGCAGTTTTTATTACTATTGCTCTGTAGTACAGCTTGAGTTCAGGGATGGAGATACCTCCAGATGATCTGTTGTTATAGAGGATCATTTTGGAAATTCTGGGTTTTTTGTTTCTCCATATGAAGTTGTGAATTTTTCTTTCAAATTCTGTGAAGAATTGTGTTGGTATTTTGATGGGAATTTCATTGAATCTGTAGATTGCTTTTGGCAGTATGGCCATTTTCACTGTTAATCCTACCAATCCTTGAGCATGGGAGGTCTTTCCATCTTCTGATATCTTCTTCAATTTCTTTCTTCAGAGATTTGAAGTTTTTTTTCAAACAGGTCTTTCACTTGTTGATTAGAGTCACACCAAGATACTTTATGTCCTTTGGTGTCTATTGTGAAGGGTGTTGTTTCCCTAATTTCTTTCTTGACACTTTTGTCTTTGGTGTACAGGAGGGCTTCTGATTCTTTTGAGTTGATTTTGTATCCAGCCACTTTGCTGAAGGTGTTTATCAGTTGAAAGAGTTCTCTGGTTGAATTTTTGGGGTCACTCATGTATATTATCATATTGTCTGCAAATAGTGATACTTTGACTTCTTCCTTTCCAATTTGTATCCCTTTCATCTCCTTTAGTTGTCTTATTGCTGCAGCTAGAATTTCAAGTACTGTGTTGAAGAGATATGGAAACAATGGGCAGCCTTGCCTTGTCCCTGATTTCAGTGGGGTTGAGTTAAATTTCTCTCCATTTGTTTGATTTTGGCTATAGGCTTGCTGTATATTGCCTTTACTATGTTTAGGTATGTGCCTTGTATCCATGATCTCTCCAAGACTTTAAACATGAATGGATGTTGGATTTTGTTGAATGCTTTTTCAGCATCTAGGGAGATGATCATGTGATTTTTCTCCTTCAGTTTGTTTATATACTGGATCACATTGATGGATTTCCTTATTTTGAACCACCCTTTCATGCCTGGGATGAAGCCTACTTGGTCATATTGAATAATATCTTTTATGTGTTCTGAGATTCAGTTTGCAAGTCTTTTATTGAGTATTTTTGCATCAATGTTCATAAGAGAGAGGGGTCTGAAGTTCTCTTTTTGGTTGGGTCTTTGTGTTGATTTTCTCAAAGAACCAGCTCTTGGTTTCATTGATTCTTTGAATAGTTTTATTTGTTTCTAATTGATTGATTTCAGCCCTGAGTTTGATTATTTCCAGCTATCTGCTCCTTTTGGGTTTATCTGCTTCTTTTTTTTTTTTTTTCTAGTGCTTTCAGTTAGGCCATTAAGTTGCTTGTATGAGATGTTTCAAATTTCTTCTTGAAGGCACTTAGTGCTATGAACTTTCCTCTTAGCACTGCCTTCATTGTGTCCCATAAGTTTGGGTATGTTGTGCTTTCATTTTCATTGAATTCTAGGAAGTCTTTAATTTCTTTCTTTCTTCCCTAACCAAGCTGTCCTTGAGTAGCAAGTTGTTCAGTTTCCATATATGTGCAGGCATTTTGCTGTTTCTATTGTTGTTGAGGTCCAGCTTTAGACCATAATGGTCAGATATGATACAAGGGATTATTTCAATCTTTCTGTATCTGCTGAGGCTTGTTTTGTGACCAACTATATGGTCTATTTTGGAGAAGGTTCCATGAGGTGCTGAAAAGAAGGTATACTCTTTTGATCTATGGTGAAAAGTTCTGTAGATATCTATTAGGTCCACTTGATTTAGGGCCTTGTAAGTGCCCTGGTGTCCCTGTTTTCCTTCTGACCAGATAATCTGTCCCCTCATGTGAGTGGAGTGTTGAAGTCTCCCACTATTAGGGTGTTGGAATCAATATGTGATTTCAGTTTTAATAATGTTTGATTTACATATGTAGGTGGTCTTGTATTGGGGGCATAGATGTTCAAAATTGTGATGTCCTCCTGTTGGAATTTTCCTTTGATTGAGAAGGAAGTGCCCCTCCTCATCTTTCTTGATTATTTTTGGTGGAAAGTCTGTTTTATTAGATACTAGGATCACTACCCCAGCTTGTTGTCTGGGACCATTTGCTTGATAAAACATTTTTCCAGCCCTTTAATCTGAGTTTGTGTCTATCTTTGATTCATATATGTATTTCTTGGATACCTTAATTGTTCCTCTATGATGGCAGTTATATTCTTTTGAATTTTTTGAGGGCCTTGTTCATTTCCTCTTTTTGTTCCTCTTTTTGTTCCTCTAATATCTGCATAATCATAGTTTTAACATAATTTTCTTGTGTCTCTGTGGAATTAAAATCTCCATTGCTTTGGGTGTTTCTGGTGGGGCCATGGTGTCCTGATTTTTGTTGGGTGAGTTCTTACATCGACCTTTAGCCATTTGTTTATATATAATCAAGGAGCTGTTTGTTCCTTGAGGCTGAATTTCAGACTGGAACTGTCAATCTCTGGTGTCTGGCGTATTCTTCAAGAAGATAGGGAGTTTCAGTGCTTTGAGAGTGTGTGTTGCTGTGGGAGGAAAGGCCGCTGACACAGTATCATTGTTGGGGAGGGGGAATAAGTGTGTGTCTGTGCGCGTGCGTGTGCGTATGTGCACATACTTTTGATTGGAAGGTGTCTTGAAGGAGAGTTCTAGTGAGTGTGTATGCTCAGGCTATTGGGTTTGGGAGCAAGTGCAGGAGGGGATGAGGGTGCTAGTGTGTTTAGCAAGCACAGACTGCAGGCACCAAGTGCCTGCACAGGTTTCCTCAATTCCCAGTGTTCTTCAATCTGTGGCAGGTTCTGCAGGCTGGACTCTGGGGTCAGTGGGTGGCGCTGTGAGGGGAACATGTACTCTGTTGTGGACTCTGTGTGCCTGGCTCTGTTCTCTGCACTAGAAGCTGTGAGCACCGCAGGCTGGTCGCCACTCTGTTCTGGAGGCTTGGCATCTCACTCTGTGCCAGAGGCTGAGTGTCCTGGTTTGAGACACTGCTCTGGTCTGGAGGCTCTGTGTTCTGACCTGGGCTTGCTTCTAAGGGCTCCCCTCTGGTCTGGGAACTTGGCACCTCCTTCTGAGCTAGGGGCTGTGCACCCCAGTCTGGGGTGGTATCTGGGGACGCCTTAGTCTGGACGGAATACTATATGTCCTTGTCCGAGATGGTGGCTAGAGGCACCATGGGAGGTGCATGTTCAGATCAAGGCTAGCAGATGTGGGCCCGCTGTTTCTCCCAGGTCTGGAATTGTATCTGAGGTGCCTCAGTCTGGACCAGAAACTATGTGTCCCTGTCCGGGATGGCAGCTGGCGGGGCTGCAAGAGGCTGAACAGTCAGATTAGGGCTAGCAGATGTGCGCCCACTGATGCAACCCGGTCTGGAATGGTATCTGAGGTGCTACAGTCTGGACCAGCTACTATGTGTCCTGGTCCAGGGTGTTGGCTGGTGGCACGGAGGGAGGCTGAGCATTCAGATCAGGGCTGTGAGCAGCCAGTTACCCGGAATTTTTCCAGGGATTAACTGGGTGTCCCTAGAACTTTCCTACTTGATTTCCTCACTGTAGAAATTCTGCTCACCTGGCAATCACAAATGTTGGTGTTTTAGGTCCCAGATTTCACTCTCCTGGTCTCTGTGCCAACACTGCTGTCCTATTCCTCAGACACAGTGTCCTCCCAGGGCCGCCATCTTGAATATCAAAAATCTGCTTCTATTTTTTAACATTCTTCGTAATGGTTCCCAGAGGGCCTTCACGAATTGTCATTCCCACCAACAGTGAATAAGCGTTTCTCTTTATCCACAATTTTGTTGGCATTAATTCTCAGAATTTTTTTCAATTGCATTTCCACAATTGCTGAGGATGATGGACACTTTTTGAGGTATTTTTGAGCCATTTTTAATTCTTCAGTGCATATCCTCTTTTTATATCACTAGCACATTTGTTATTCAGATTGTTTCCTTTCCTCCTTATTAAGTATACATATATATATGTATACACACACATGTATATATATATATGTGTGTGTGTGTGTGTGTGTGTGTGTGCGTGTGTGCGTGTGTGTGTGTGTATGTATGCATATATATGACAAAGCTTCCCATTCTGTGGCTTCCTTCTCTCAGTTGGTTTTTTTCTTAACTGTACAGAAACTATTCAGATTTATGAGATCCCAGTTGTTAATGTCTGCCCTCAATCACTTAGCTATTGGAATCATACTTAGAACGTCCTTTATTATACGTGTATCATGTAGGGTATTGCCTATGTTTTCTTCCAGCAGTTTTAGAGTTGTAGACTTGATCCACATAGAAATAATTTTAGTCCCAGTTAATAGATACAAGTCCAATTTTATTCTTCTGCATATTTACATCCAATTTTCCTAGCGCCATTTATTAAATATGCTCCATTTTCTTCAGTGTATTTTGTCCTTTTTGTCAAGACTTTGTGGCAGGGGCTATGCAGGAGGAACAGCAAAACAGCTTAGAACTCATGGAATATGTCCCACCAGTTAGCACAATCACGATGGGTGTGCCTCAGTAGGTGTTCTATGTCCTATGTGTCCTGAGGACTTCATGCTGTTATAGAGCATAGCTCTGCTTGTTGTCCTTGTGGTCACCACATCCCTCATAATATATGAGTTGCATGAGATATCTAAGGGGCTTCCAGCCCCTCATTGGGAAGTACACTGGCACTCACAATAATAAGACTTGATCTCTTTCATGCATTGCCACTGGAGCAGATTAATGATTCTACCACCACTTTTCAATAGAACTTAGAGATGTAGATTGTTAGCAATGACCACTACTGTCAAAAAGAATTTGAAAAAAATAATTTAGCAAGGTTATGTAAAGATGTTTTTGCTAGTTGCAAAATCTTAGGGAATAATTTGAAGTTCAGAAAAGTGCACTTGTTATAATGGAACTAGGGGCCTTTTGAGACTGGGAAGCAAGAACAATACCCCAGTTGGCACTAGCTGATGTGATATTCTCTTTGAAGCTGGGCTTCACGGTGATTAATTTGTTGCATGCTTTTTGCCCTCAGCTTCCCTATATGGTTTTAAAAAGACTATAAATGAGTGGATGTCCCCGTTGAGGATTTGAAGTATAAGGGGATGGTTGTTTTCCTTTTTATATAAAAGTTTAAATTTGTGATTCCTTTAGATTTTTATAAGATCGCCTTTTAAGATATATAAGATTGCTTTTTAAGATAGTTAAGTATTTCTTTAAAACATTAGATCATGTGAGAGAATTGGGGAACATATTTTTCTTATGTATACTCATTATATTCATTCACTTAAAAAATAAGATCAATAAATGGGACAACATGAAACTGAAAAGCTTCTGTAAAGCAAAGGACACTGTCATCAGTACAAAACAACAGCCTACAGACTGGGAAAGGATCTTCACCAACCCTGTATCTGACAGATAGCTAATATCCAGAATATATAAAGAACTAAAGAAGTTAAAAAACAACAAATCCCAGATATATTTAGTTCTTGTGGAGCTCCTGTCCTCTCCAGGTCTTTATAACTCCCCCTTCTTTCTTTCATAGGATTTCCTGCACTCTGCCCAAGGTTTGGTTATGAGTCTCAGCATCTGCTTTGCTACACTGCTGTGTAGTCTTTCAGAGGCCCTCTATGGTAGGCTCCTGTCCTGTTTTTTGTGTTATCCTACTTCCAATGTCCATCCCATTTGTCTTTCTAAGTGAGGATTGATCATCTTACCCTGGGTCTTCCTTCTTGTTTAGGTTCTCTAGGTTTTCACATTTTAGTATGCTTATCCTATCTTATATGTGTAGTATCCACTTATAAGTGTAACTGTGGCCTCTTGAGGTAAAGATGGCTGCGAGTAGATGGCCTGTCTGATTTGCTTGGTGGTTCAGTGGCTAATACTCAGCTTTCCTAGCCATGACTAAGAAGCCATCCTAAGAAATGGGTAAAATGGACATGGATTTCTGATCTGATGCTCTCAGTCAATTTTTGTTTTGTCACAAACTAGCCCATAACTTAGTGGCTTAAAAATAACTGGCTTTTTAATTCCCTTAAGTCTAGTTATGCTCTGCCAATCTTGTTTGGAAGCTGTTGGGCTCTGGGTACCTAAGATGTCTCTCTCATATCTGTGGGGTTTGGTAGTGTCACGTTGAAAGCTTTGGTCCTTCTTTGAGTGGGCTCCCAGCCACCAGCTGACCAGCCTAGGTTCACGCTTATTATACTTTCAAGCTTCTACGTGTAACCTGAAGGAATACTCCATGTCTATGCTGTTTGTGTGTGGGTGTGTGCATACGTGTGTGTGCATGTACATACACATGTGTGGGTATACCTGTGAAAACAGTAGGATAACTTTGTCCTACCTCAGACACTTTCCAGTGTTTTTATACTAGAGCTTGCTAAGTGGGCCAGACTGGCTAAGTAGTGATTTCTAGGGATCTACCTGATGCTGCCTTCCTAGCTCTGGGGTAACAATAGCATATCACCATACCTAACATTTTTTGTAAACATTTTTATTTCTATTTATCCATTTGTCTTGCATGTTCAAATGTATCTTTGTGTATGTGAAACTTGGAGGGGAGTCAGATCTTCCTTCAAGCACAAGGGTCAGGGGATGGAATTCAGGTGACTAGGCATGCCAGCAGGCATCTTACCTGCTGAGCCCCCTATCTGGCCCAGGAGTAATAACTCTTTATTGGAATTAGAATTTAGCCTCACAGTACAAGAGGTGGTGACAATCGCCCTTCCTACTTACAGGTTTCAGCTCTCTGACCTCTCTAAAATGACTGAGGCTTGCTTCCCTTTTCCTTTTTATACATTTTATTTTATGTCCTTCCTGGATTTCACTCTTTTTAAATTTAAATTTGTTATTTTCTAAATTTATTCACTTATATATGTGGGCACAGAGGTCTTCCCTGAGACTGATTCTCCAACCAAGGACCATGCATGAATATAACCTAGAACCCCTACTAGGATGTAGCCCATGGCAGCTCAGACTCCAAGTGGGTACCCTAGTAAGGGGAACAGGGACTGAACTCAGTGGTTGGCTCTTTGACATCCTCTTCCCCGAGGGAGGAGCAGTCTTGCAAGGCCACAGAGGAGGACATTGCAGCCAGTCCTGATAAGACCTAATAAGCTAGGGTCAGATGGAAGGGGAGGAGGACCTCCCCTATCAGTGGACTTAGAGAGGGGCAGGGAGGAGATGAGGGAGGGTGGGACTGGAAGGGAATAAGGGAGGAAGTTATAGTTGAGATACAAAGTAAATAAACTATAGAAAAAAGCAACAAATCAAGTAATCCAATTAAAAAGTTCAGTACAGAGCTAAACAGAGAATTCTCTGTAGTGGAATATAGAATGGCAGAGCAACACTTAAAGAAATGTTCAACGTCCTTAGTCGTCTGGGAAATGAAAATGAAAACAATCCTGAGATTTCACCTTATACACATCAGAATGGCTAAGATGAAAAACCTAAGTAACAATTCATGCTGGAGAGGATGTGGAGATAGGTGAACCCTCCTCCATTACTGGTGGGAATGTAAACTTCTACAAGCACTTTGGAAATCACTCTGGCACTTTCTCAGACAGTTAGGAATAGCGCTTCCTCGAGATCCAGCTATAGCACTCCTAGGCATATATCCAAAATATGCTCAAGTACATGAGGACATTTGCTCAACCATGTTTATATCAGCTTTATTCATAATAACCGCAACCTGGAAACAACCCAGATGTCCCTCAATGGAGGAATGGATACAGAAATTGTGGTACAATTACACAATGGAATACTATTACACAATTAAAAATAAGGATATCATGAAATTTTTAGCCAAATGGTGGGATCCAGAAAAGATCATTCTGAGTGAGGAATCCCAGAAGGAGAAAGGCACACAAGGTATGTACTCACTTATAAATGGATATTAGACTTATAATATAGGGTAAACTTACTAAAATCTGTACACCTATAGAAGTTCACCAAGAAGGAGTACCCTGGGTAAGATGATCAATCCTCACTCAGAAAGACAAATGGAATGGGCATTGTAAAAAGGAGAAAACAGGAAATAGTACAGGAACCTACCACCGAGGGCCTCTGAAAGACTACCCAGCAGTGTATCAAAGCAGATGTTGAGACACATAACAAAACTTTGGGAAGAGTGCAGGGAATCTTTTGAAAGAAGGGAGAGTTAGTAAGACCTGGAGAGGACAGGAGCTCCAGAAGGAGAACAACAGAACCAAAAAAATCTGGGCACAGGCATCTTTTCAGAGACTGATAATATAACCAAGGACTATTTCTGGACATGTCCTAGATAACCCAGAAACCCTGCTCAGTAGCCCATGGCAGTTCAGTGTCTAAGTGGGTACCCTAGTAAAGGAACAGGTACTGTCTCTGACATGAACTCAGTGGCTGTTTCTTTGATCAGCTCCCCCTGAGGAGGGAATCAGCCTTGCCAGGCCACAGAGGAGGACAATGCAGCCAGTCCTGATGAGACCTGATAAGCTAGGGTCACATGGAAGGGGAGGAAGACCTCTCCTATCTGTGGATCTGAAGAGTGGCATGGGAGGATGTGAGGGAGGAAGGGTGGGATTGGGTGGAAATGAGGGAAGCTGCTACAGCTGGGATACAAAATGAATAAACTGTAATAAATATAAAAAATAAAAATTTAATTAAAAAAGGAAAAATAGGATGTAACCACATTGCAATTTTTGTACTCCTTGAGAGATATTCCTGGGATATATAGGCTATGGGAGAAAGAATATTGTTGATTGGCTCCATGCAACCAATGTGTGAATGTGTATGTATGTATATATGTTTATGGGCGAAGTTACAGAAGGTTGTAAGAGAAGTGTTTTGGAACCTGTCTACAGTATGTCTTACTTTATCACTAAGTGCAAGGCTAAGGATAAATGTGTGTGTGTGTGTGTGTGTGTGTGTGTGTGTGTGTGTGTGGCCTCTTTTCTCTGTCTTTCCTTTTTCCAGATGCTTGCCACAATCAGTGGAAGCCCCCATGAGGAGCCACCAGCTCTTACCCTCCAGTAACTAATGACAACTAAATGATTAGTTCTGACCCCTGCTTGCCACTATTAGTAGAAGCCCCTGTCGGTTACAATCAGTTCTGGCCTAGAGAGTGAAGGCTGCAGAGTGATCAGCCAGCTGCCTATCTAAGCCCACCTTCATTTACCCTATGGTGTGGAAGCTCATCTTCCACATTTATGACATTTTCTCTTTCATTTCCTCCCACCAAATATGCCCATATATCTGTTTTTTTCTCCTTTCAAAATTAATAGCCTCTTTTAAAAACTTAGTTGTTCTAACATACATATATGTATGTGTATTCATTATTACATGAGTACAACCTGATCAATCTTTATCATGTTACTTGTATATGTCAGGACTAATGATTTAGTGTTGGATAACCAATTGGTGTTCTCTTCCCTGGAGAAGACTATGTCTCCCACTCTCAGCATTCCTTGCTTGCCTAAACTTCTTCCTGTACGGTTGAGGCTTAAAGTTATTATGAAAATGTGTGTGTTAACTGTAGTCATTACATTGTTGACCTTTGGTGGTATTGTTTGTGTTCTTAGTGGTGCCTTTTCCTTTTTGAATTTATTTTAATTAATTAATGTTTTCTTGAGAATAAGTTGTTTTTGTACAATATATTCTGATTGTGGTTTCCCTTCTTTCATCTCCTTCAAAAATCCTCCCCACTCTTTCACCTAACCAACACCACGTCTTTTCTTTCTTTTTAGAAAGCAGTCAAGAAGAAAACACTTCAATAAAATAAAATAAAAACCAAACAGAAACAAAACAGGAGAAACAAATGCACGGGCATATACACACACTCACGTACATGCACACAAACACATGCATAGTATAAAAACTCAAGTTTTTTAATCACAATATAAACAAAAACTGTAAGATTAAAAATAATAATAAATATTCAAATAATACATTATGAGAAAAGTATTCAAAATGTCTTTGATTTGTATGGGTGTGAGTGTTGATCATCTACTAGGGCAACCTGCACTCAGACTGTGGTTTATATAGTCAGTGAGACACCACTGAAGAAAAATGTTCACGTTTGTGAGCAGAGATCAATTGGAAAAAACTTCTGAATTGAGGATGAGATCTCATGTCTGCTTCTGCTCTCAGCACTGGGATCTTCTCTGTCTTGTGTCTCTGCAGGCTCTGTGCATGCTGCTATAACTTCTGAGTGTCATATGTGAATCAGTCCTGTTGTGTCTACAAGGCAGTTTCCATGATGTCTTCCAGCGTTACTGGCTTGTAGTATCTATGTCTTCTTCCACAGGTTCTGAGCCTTAGGGAGAGAGATTTGATGGAGAGATGCCAGTTAGGATTCAGTGTTCAAAATTTTCTCACTGTATACATATTGTCCAGTTGTGAATCTCTCCCTTCATCCCCAACTACTTCAATAAGAAGCTTCTCTTATGAAGTCTGAGGGAAACACTGATCAATGGGTATAGCAACATGTCTTAAGAAGTATTTGTATTGCTACATTCTC